>JAJPUD010006626.1:69526-86088 GCA_023553655.1 Myrmecobius fasciatus | reverse complement strand
TTGCCCAGGGTCACACAGCTAGGAAGTGTCTGAGACCAGATTTGAACTCAGGTCGTCCTGACTTCAGGGCTGGTGTTCTAACCACTGCGCCACTTAGCTGCCCCTACTTCTAAAATATATAGAGAATTGTCTCATACTTATAAGAATTCAAGCCATTCTCCAATAGATAAATGGTCAAAGGATATGAACAGACACTTTTCAGATGATGAAATTAAAACTTTCTAGTCATATGAAAAGGTGCTCCGAATCACCATTGATGAGAGAAATGAAAATTAAGACAACTCTAAGATACCACTATGCAACCTGTCAGATTGGCTAAAATGACAGGAAAAGATAATGACGAATGTTGGAGGGGATGTGGGAAAACTGGGACACTGATACATTGTTGGTGGAACTGTGAATGGATCCAACCATTCTGGAGAGCAATTTGGAGCTATGCTCAAAAAGTTATCAAACTGTGCAGACCCTTTGACCCAGCAGTGTTTCTATTGGGCCTATAACCCAAAGAGATCTTAAAGGAGGGAAATGGCCCCACATGTGCAAAAATGTTTGTGGCATCCTTTTTTGTAGAGGCTAGAAACTGGAAACTGAATGGATGCCCATCAATTGGAGAGTGGCTGAATAAATTATGGTATATGAATGTTATGGAATATTATTGCTCTGTAAGAAACGACCAGCAGGATGATTTCAGAGAGGCCTGAAGAGACTTGCATGAACTGATGCTGAGTGAAATGAGCAGAACCAGGAGATCATTGTACATGGCAACAAGACTATATGATGATCAATTTTGAAGGACATGGCTCTCTTCGACAATGAATTGTTTCAAACCCGTTCCAATTGTTCAATGATGAAGAGAGCCATCTACACCCAGGGAGAAGCCTGTGGGATCTGAGTCTGGACCACAAGGTAGCATTTTCACACTCTCTATTGATGTTTGCTTACATTATGTTTTCCTTCTCAGGTTTTTATTTTATTTTATTTTTCTGTACAGCACGATAACTGTATAAATATGTATACACATACTCGATCTGTCAAATATTTTAATATAATTAACATGTATTAGACTTCCTGCCATCTAAGGGGGGGAATAGGGAGGGAAAAATCTGTAACAGAAAACTTTGTAAGGGTCAATGTTGAGGTATTACCCATGCATGTATTTTGCAAATAAAAAGCTTTAATAAAAAAAGGAAAAAAAAAAAAGAAAATTCTATATTGTGTTTTCACATTCAGTTCCCATAGTCTTCTTTGTGGATGCAGATGATTCTCTCCCTCACAAGTCTATTGGAATTGACTTGAATCATCTCACTGTTGAAAACAGCCACGTCCATCACAATTAATCATCATGTAATCTTGTTTTTGTGGTTCTTTTGGTTGTACTCACTTCACTTAGCATCAGTTCATGTAAGTCTCACCAGGCTTTTCTGAAATCGTTGTGCTGATTGTTTTTTTATAAAACAATAATATTCCATTACATTCATATACCATAACTTAGCCATTCCCCAACTGATGGGCACTCACTCAGTTTCCAGTTTCTTGCTACTGCAAAAGGGGCTGCTACAAACATTTTTGCACATGTCCCACAGACTCATTCTTGCCTTCTTTTATTTATTCATACACTTCCTTTTATTTGTACTTTACTTCCCTGTCTTTTTGGATATGTATGAGTCATAGATCTAAAACTAGAAAGCTCTAATTCTTACATCTTTTCCCAAGCTCAGCCCAAGACTCACCTCCTTCTCTAAGATTTCCATGACTAGTTTCTTATTTTGAATTCCCTAAATATTTAGTGCATGATTCCAGTGTGGAATCATATGCTAATATTACTTATGTATTATTATATACTAATATCACCACTATTACTAGCTAATATTAATATAGCATTTACTATGAGTCAGCCATTGTGCTAAGAATTTTATAATTATCATCTCATTTGATCCTTATAACTACCCTGAGAAATAGGTGCTATCCATGTAGTTTTCTTGGTAAAAATCCTGGAATGGTTTAACATTTCCTTCTTGTAAATAGAGTCATCACACTCATAAGTGAATATCTGAAGTCAAATTTGAACTCAGGTCCTACTGATTCCAGGCCCAGAACTCTATCCACTGAGCCACCCACTGTTCCATATTCTTGCCCTCCTTTTCCCCATCACGCTGTATTCTCCTACAGAGTTGGAACTGCATCTATTTGCTCCCATATTTCCCATGAATTTAAGAAGTACTCTCTAGATCTGTAGAGGGAGGGCTTTGGATTCTTGGCCCCTTAGACAGTATAGTGGCCAGAACACCTGATTTAGAGTTGGGAAGGCATAGATTCAAATACTCTTGCAGACACCCTAGGCAAGTCATTGACTTCCCTTTACCTGAGTTTTCTTATCTTAAAAGCAAGGGCTTAAGAATGAATTTTGGGGTTTTAATCTTTTTTGTGTCATGGACTAATTTAGCAGTCTGGTGAGGACCATGGATTCCCTTTTCAGAATCTTATTTTTAAAAAATAATATTTTATTTTTCCCCACTTAAATATAAGATAATTTTAAAATCCACCTTACTTTACATAAATTATATTTTTTCTAATTATGTGTAAAAATAGTTTTCAACAATCATTTTTCATAAAATTTTGAGTTCCAAATTTTTCTCCCTTTCTCCCCTCCCCCTTCTTGAGATATAAGCAATTTGATATAGTTTATACATGTTCAATCATGCAAAACATATTATCATATTGGTCATGTTATGAAAGAAGATATAGACCCAAAGGGGAAAAAACATGAAAAAAATACAGAAAGCAAAAAATAATATGCTTCAATCTGTCTTCAGCATCTAACTTCTTTTTCTATACGCAAATAGCATTTTTCATAAGTCCTTTGGAATTGTCTTGGAGCCTTGTATTGCTGAGAATAGCTAAGTTATTCACAGTTGACCATCATTCAATGTTCTTCTAATTCTGTTCAATTCACTTTGCATCAGTTCATGTAAGTCTTTCCAGGTTTTTCTGAAATCATCCTGTTCATCATAAGTTATAGCATAGTAGTAATATTCCATTACAACATATAGCACAATTTGTTCAGTCCTTTCTCAGTTGATGGACATTCCTTCAATTTCCAATTCTTTGCCAACTACAAAAAGAACTGCTATAATATTTTGGTGTAGATAGGTCCTTTCCTCTTTTAAAAAAATCTCTTTGGGATACAGATATAGCAATGATTCAGGAAAAATGTTAAGTAATTGAAGGAAATGCTAAATTTCAGTTAAAAGTAAAAATAAAGATATTTTTTTTTTCTAAGCAAATTCATGGATTTCCTTTAAATCTGTCCATGAACCAGGTCTGTGAACCCCAAGCAGAAGGAATTAGGGAGGTTCAGTGAATAGATCTGGAGACAGGAAGCTATTGTTCCATTGTGCCTAACTCTTCTTGATTCTCTTGGCAAAGATACTGGAGTGGTTTGCCATTTCCTTTTCTAGTGAATTGAGGCAGAGGTCAAATGACTTGTCCATTGTCACACAGCTAGTAAGTATCTGAGGCTGGATTTAAAATCAGGTCTTCTTGACTGCAGGCTTAGCACCCTATCTACCTGTGTCAGTTCAAATCTAAGTTAAAACACTAACTGTATGACCCTAGGCAATTCACTTAAATTCTTGCCTCAGTTTCCACAACTATAAAATGAAGACAATAATAACATCTACTTTCCAGGTTGTTGTTAGGATCAAATGAAATAATATTTGTAAAATGTACTATGGTGTCTGGCACACAGCAGGTATTTAATGAATGCTTGTTTGTTTTTTTCCTTCTTAGGTTAAGAATTCTTAGACTAGATGATTCCTAAAGTCACTTCTAGCTCTAAATCTATGATTCTAGGATCCTTAGACAGTTCAGAAGATGTTGATATTGTGGGGTTCAAGAAGTCTAAAAAATGAAAATAATCATAAAATTTAAAAATATTTTTTAATTTTTAAAAATTTAATTAATTTTAAATTTTAAAAAATAATAAACATTATCACTTCATTGCCTTTCTGGGATGTGAATCTGCTCTGGGATAACTCCAAGAATGGTAAATTTTAGGAACATTCTCAGGCACCAAGGCATAAGAGGGAGTGGGGGTAGGGGAAGGGAAGAGATATTTTCCATCTATCAATAGTTTAGCCCTATAAGCCAGCCCTATAGATTTAGGGCATTTCTTTCCTAAACTGAATCTGGCAGTTCAGTCATTTGATATCCATCTCTGCCCTCCCCAGACCCCCTACCTCCAACCCAGCAGCATCAGAGACAGGAAGACTCCCTAATCCTTCAATTTGTTTATAGGTTTGGGTCCTGCAGGGCACAGCAGGCCCTGATGTAGAAACTGGGGAATGTGCTGCCTTTCAGCCAAAGCAAAGAAACTCCACCCCTAGTCTGTCTGTATTCACTGCTCCAGGGGTAAAAATCCAGCCCAGCCAAAGTAGCTAAAACAGACTGTGTGTATTGGTGGAGTGGGTTCTGGCTCCAGTACTTGACCTTGCCCAGGAGGGCAAGGGACAAAGTGTCTCAAGCTCTTCCTTCATCAGATGGCTTCATAACTCCACTCACTGCTGTCACATCATATCCTTATTATTGGAGCGAAGTAGGTGACTTGGTGGATAAGGGCTGGGTCTGCAGTCAGAAATACCTGAGTTCACATTAGCCCTCAGATACCCACTAACTGTGTGACCTTGAACAAATCACTTAACTTTCAGTCTCCAAACCTATAAACCTGAACTGCTCATTTAATAACTTGATTTTACTCAGCTCAGTCTGAAGATTAAATTCTGGCTTTGAAGGGATTTTAGATTTAATCAATTAACCAACTATGTGCCTACCCACCTAGACGCCTTTAAAGGCCCTCATTGGACAATCCCACCATTTTACAGATAAATAAATATGTGGTGAAATTCAAAGTCAGGTGATAAATGGAAAAACTGAAAAGGAAACGGCAAAGCAATCCAGTATCTTTGCCAAGAATATCTCAAAAAAGGGTTGAAGAGTTTGGTACAATTGAACAACCCCTGTTTACTAGAAGAAGATGACCCAGGAACCAGTTCCTTCCTAGATTCCAGTCTAGAGCAGATTCTAGAAAATTTAGGTTCTATTCTAACCCTTCTCTTGACCTTTGGCTAAAACCCTTGTGGGGGTGGGAATGGGAAAGGTGGTAATCATGATGAACACTCACTCTCTAGGTTATTAGACATCTATGTAACATTAACCTGGGATGGGAAGTGGGGACCTGAAAGAGAAGGAGCCTTTGGGGATGCTCTGGGTAGTGAATAGTTAACAGCTAAGTTCCACCTTTCCTTGGGAAGCTTGGTTTGAGCCCCAAGTCTGAATTTATCCCTGCATTTCATGACTGGGGCCTTTAACTTGCTCTGAAGATCACAAGACCTTCCTGAGATCTCTAGGTTGTGGTCACATCAGTCATACTCCTGGATGAAAGAAAATTCTGCAGCTGGTGTGGGAGATTCCCTTAATAACTAGGATGCTCCGTCAGAGCAATGGAAAGACTGTTGGACTGTTGTTCTCAGAGGAGAATTTAAAATCTCAGTTTTTCCATTTAACCATTCTTAAGACTAGCCACATAATGTAAAATGATGGGATTGTCCAATAAGGACTTCTAAAGTTTTTTCTAACTTTAAAACTAGGCATCTATGTGGGTAGGCACATAGTTGGTACTTAGTGTTGGTTAATTGATTAAATCTAAAATCCCTTCAAAGCCAGAGCTTAACCTTCAGGCTGAGCTGAGTAAAATCAAGTTATTAAACGAGCAGTTTCAGGTTCATAGCTTTGGAGATTGAAAGAATCTCAGTGGTCTTCTAGTTCATGTCTTCCATTTTAAAGATAAAGATAGAGCAATTAAATGATTTACCTAAAGTCACACAGACAGAAGCAAATAGGAGAGAGTTGGGTTCAAATCCAGGTTTTATATTCACACTTCCAGTACTTTTCTCCAATGTTGCACAATTCTTTCTTTTTTCTTTTTTATAATAATAATAGCTTTTTATTTTTCCAAGTATATGTAAAGATAGTTTTCAACACCCACCTCTGCAAAATCCTGTGCTGCAAATTTTCCTCTGTCCCTCCCCACCTTTCTCCTCTCCTAATCAGTAAATAATCCAATATAGGTTAAACATGTGTAATTCTTCTAAATATATTTCCGTATCTACATGATTCTAAGACTCAGAAAAGAAAAGATGATTCAGAATCCTACTTACCACAAGAACAGCTTGATTGATCTCCTGGTCATCCTACCCTTATGTCACTGCTTTCCTCTATCCACAACCTGTGTTATTAATTTAGATATGCCCTTTTTTACAGAAAATTTAAATATTTATTCATTTATCCACCTACTTATCTAATTAAAAGACTTGTATCACTGTCTATCCATACCTGGCTTTAATGGATGTATTCTGTCCTCATCTAAGTGTGTTTCCTTCCTATCTGAATGTCAATGAAAACCATCTCAGTCCAGTGATCATGCAGCTGGAGGTACTACTCCTGAGTTCCAAATGTTGCCTAGTAGGCACACAAACATTTGTGACAGGAGGGGATGCAACAAGGTCTTGAATAATAATGATAGCTCTCACCTATATAACTCTTTCAAGGTTTGCAAAGCTCTTTATATTCATCTCAACTAAGCATCACAACATTCTTGTGAAATTAGTGTTAAAGGTATTTTTATCCCCATTTTACAAACGAAAAAACTGAGGCTCAGATACTGATTTTAAACCCAAATTTGGATTAGAAATTGAAATTGTCTTGTCTTCTTCCTTTCTAGGCACCTGGTTCTAGATAGTAACCTCTGTCTCTGTACCAGCTTTCTGTCCACTACTCCCTGGACAATACCAGGGGATATACAAATTGCTCACTTACTTTAAGCTGGCACTTTAAGGATAGAGAAGGAGCAACTTCTTGACCCATCTGCTCGCCCTACTAACAATGAAATGAAGCTTGGAAAGTCCCATTCCTGGTATCTGTGCAATATAAAGAGACAGTCTCTAATACTTATTCCCTCTGTGACTTTGAATAAACTACTCTCCTCTGAGACTACCTGTAAAATGAGAGGGATGTTGACTAGCTATTTAAAGATTGTATGGTCCTATCCTGGGACATATGACCACATGTTCTCTCCCTTCTGTGGCCACCAGCTTTTCCCTACTCAATTGACCCAAAGGTCATGAAAACAGACTCATTGGTACTTGAGACTCTTTATTCTTCCACTACAATCAATTGAAAGGGGGAATAGGTGAGGGGAATCTCAGGTATGAAATCAATCAGAGGCTGGAAGAAGATGTGTCTCCAGTTGTCTGTTGAGAGATGATTTAAGTAGAAACTCCACATATAGGGGATAAGAAGGGAGGGCTGTGGATCTTAGAATGTCCGAGGATCAAGACTGGACAGGTGATGTTTTTTCAGGGCTTGGACCTGTGGGAGATGTGGTACCTGAACAGATAAAGGGATGGAAATATAGAGGGGGAGTGTAGAGACAGACTGAAAGACAGGGACAGGAACAGAGAAGGAGACAGAGAATGGAAAGATAGAGATTGAGAATGAGAAGAGGAGAGGAGAGAAAGGGAAGCAATGGCAGAGAAGGGGACAGAAGAAGGGAAGAATGAGAAGGAAGCTAGAGAAATACAGAACGGGAGAGGTAGAAACAGAGATAAAGAGGTAGAACAGATGGAGAGAGATAGACACACAAAGAGATAGAAAAGACAGAAAGTGAGGAGTGAGAAACAAAAGGAGATGGAGAAAGACATACACAGAGACAGAAAATGAGGAGTGAGAAACAAAAGGATAGAATAGGGAGAGACAAGAGATTGTGGGAATCAAGAGACAGACAAAAGAGAGTAAGAAAATGGAGAATGAAATAGAAAGAAAAGTAAAAATCAAACCACCAAACAGAGTCAGAGTCAGTGGTAGAGAATGGGAAGGCATTGAAATTGCAGAGAAATATTGCTGTCTTGTTCCCTTCCTCTCCAGGAATAAAGAAGTATAGTGTAGTATAGTAGCTCCCATGAGAGAAGCAGGGAAAAAATGATTTTTATACTCAACCCAGACCAGGCCCCCAGGAAGCTCCCTCCCTTACACAGTTCTGGTAAGTCCCTGAGGTTGGCTCATACTCACACCTTGCTCAGGCCCCAACATGAATGCACTTTCCTGTTGGAAGCAGAAATAGAAATAGGTCAGTGGTGGAGAGAGATGCAGAGGCAGGGTCACCCCCAGAGATGCCTCCCCTCTCCCCTTTGCCC
Organism: Myrmecobius fasciatus; assembly: GCA_023553655.1. Lineage (NCBI taxonomy): Eukaryota > Metazoa > Chordata > Mammalia > Dasyuromorphia > Myrmecobiidae > Myrmecobius > Myrmecobius fasciatus. Next base: position 77,839 of record JAJPUD010006626.1, on the reverse strand, counting down.
TATCTGATCTAGAATGTGGATGGAAAGGGCCTTCTGTGAGGGCAGGAACAGAGGTGTTAAAAATGGCCATAAGCTACATCCTGTAAGTCCTTCAGTCTCTGGTGAAGGGAAATAGAGTTCTAAGGGAACAGTAGTCATCCTAGCTAATAGCCAGGCCATGAACCAGTATTTCTCTTTCTTTTTGGCTTCTTACTATACCCCCTTTAAAAATCTTTCTTTCTCTCCTCTCTTTCCTTAAAAAAAAAAAAAAAATAAGTTTTTTGTTTTTTTTTTCTTACCGACTTTTACTGGGAAAATAATGTTGTCAGCAGTAAGTCCCAATGACTTGGATAATTTTATGAAGTTTTCTTTTTGTTCAGGTCTCAGATCTTCACTTCTCCCTATAATCAGAAGGAAAATCAAGTTTTGGTTCCTGAATCTTCATTCTAGGGATTTATTTTCTGTACCTGTCCCTTTCTTCTGACACTCATTCCAGAAAGTGTCCTATCTGGAATTCTGGCTAAGCCCTGACTGGATTGTTCCAATGAAATATGCCCAGGGATAAAAGTAAAGCTTTCACTAGTGTTTCCCCTACAATGCCAGGGATTCTGGGGAGAAGAGCTAGAGCTAGAGGTCCTAGAGTCCTAGAAAACTTCAGTGACCAGAAATTTGGGACCAGTACTCAAGATAAGGGTGGAGGATGGGGTACACTTCAGTGATATGAAGAATTCTTTAGTTGGAGGAGACTTAGTGAAACCCTTATTTGCAATACAAAAACCTCCTTACTGACATGTGGGACAAGTAGGTATCCAACTTTTGGGATATATCCAGTGACTTGCTACTTTCCATCTCAGTCCCTTGAGTTTTTGGCCATCTCTAACTGATAGAAAATACCCCTTTAGAAAGAGCTAAAAGATTTTTCAGCCTGTTTACACTTTGGGTGCTCTCTGGAGCTGAATGGAGCAAATCTAATCTCTCTTCCACATGAAAACCCAGCTGGTATTTGAAGATAATGATCACATCCCTTTTCATTCTTCTCTATTCCAGGATAAACAATCTTATCACATGGTTTGGAGTCCCCTGACTTGCCCCTCATCAGCATCCTGGTTGACCTCCTTTAGATGTAAATGGAACATAACTTTGCAGTCCTGGTCTGATCTGTGCAGGGCACCATGGGACTATTACCTCCCTTGTTCTGCACACAATACTTCTATTAATGCAGCCTAAGATTTGGATTAACTTTTTTTGGCTGCCATGTATTACCCTGTTAGCTCAAACAGAGTTTGCCATCTAAAAGCTGCCAGATCTTTTTCACATGAACTGTTTGCTGTCACCCAAGTGTAGGGCTGACACTTATCCCTTACATTTCATCTCATGTTCGGCCCATTTTTCCAGCCTTCTAAGACCTTTTTGGATCATCACTCTATGCTGAGATGAGGGCTCAGTGACTGGGCTTGGGAATTTCTTCCTCCTTTGCTTTTATCTTCCCGCTAGGAATCCTTTGGGGATTTAAGTGGGAGGCTCTGGGATTCCATCCACAGGGGAAGTGAAGGAAAGACTGAGAACTCACCATATAGAGTGATCTTGAAGTAATCAGTGCCATGCACGGTCTTCTTGAAATACACCATGGCAAACTCATTATAGTTGGTTCTCATCACTCTTACAATGTAATCCTGCAACTGATAGTCTATCCACAGGAATGGGATGTAGGACGGGAGAAAGGAATGAGAAAGTAAGAAACTTTTCACTCAAAGAGAAGATGCCCACTGTGTCCTACAAAGGAGAAGCTGTTTCTTGGATCTATCCCATGCCCAGAGATATTATCCCTCCCCTGGGTGGCACTTCACCACCCTGTCTAGGCAGGCCCATATCATATTGTTAAAGGCTCTCACAGCTTGTCCTTTGGACTCTCCCACTTGATAGCTCCTACTTGACTCACTTTCGATGTTGTCCACGGTGAACTGGCCTGGCTGACCTTTCTGAACAAAAGTCCTCACAAATTTGTCACATCTTCCATCCCTGAGAGGAAAGGATGGATGAATGAGTAGTAGTGCCACATATATTCTTGGTCTTCAGGTTCTGGAACCAGCACTTCTACCTGTTCTCAGAACTTCCTACACCCATGCGTTGGATCACATATAGGGAACCATCCCCACCTGGGTCCTGGGGTGAGGGAAATGAGACCCTGGAGCTAGAAGAAGCTTTCGTAGCTCAGCTGGGCTCCTAAGTGACTACTACTTCCTCCTCCTCAATTCTGAAACTTCTCAGGTTCCTCTGAGAAAAGGATAGATAGTTGGGCTAGATTCCACCCAAGAAAAACTCCCCAGAGGGAAATCCTAAGGGCTTCCCTTTTTAAGCTTCCCTATTTTAATCCCAGGACAATAACTTTCCTTTATAAATCCCATCCTACCTAAAAGACAAGTCCTGAGCTTTCTTCCTAAGAATTTACAAGTTCCTTACCTTGAAAACTGTTTCCTCATCACAGGTACCCATTTCCTGTTTGAGGAAGTTTCAATAGCCCATGAAGGCAAAGATACTTCTCTTAATGTGGACAGAAAATTTTACTAACTTATGTGTAAAATGTTTTTGTTATTGTGAAACTGGAAGATTAAGATTCAGAAAAATGCCCCCCCAACTGAAATTCCCTAGTCATTCTTATATTTCTCCCTTCTCCCATCTCTTCAAGCTCAATTCCTTCATTGAAACTTCTCTGTTTTAGTTCCATCCTAATCTGCTTCTTTCCTTTATTCTCTCTGCATATCCCCTTTGTATTTATGGACTGAGATTTTGGATCTTCTCTCTTGTAACAATGTTAAGGACAGTGGGTGAACCGACTATAAAGCTATCACATCAACTACTATGCCCCTATCTTACCTGAGTAATGTAGAGGTGACTTTATAGCTATTGTCTTCTTGTAGTTGGTAGGTTGTGGTATACATCTTCAATTGAGCATCTTCAGCTCTTCTGAAGGCATTCCCTGATAGGCCAACAACATACCATGTCCCTTGGAACTGTAGGAAAGATTGATGATTGGGTGTTGGGGGTGAGGGTGAGGGCACAGGCAGAGTACTCAGCCTTCACCCTTCTACGGTGTTGGACTAGACTACCCTTCTCTTCCTCTCTTTCACCTCAGAACCAGAATTTCAAAGGGGTAAACATAGCTAATGTTTACCTGAGAATTCTCTGTCTGTCTGTCTGTCTGTCTCTCTCTCTCTTTCTCTCCTAAACATATTTTCAGATTTACCATGCTGTAGAAGAAAAAGCAGATCAAAGTGGAAAAAAAAGCAAGCAAGCAACAACAACAAAGGTGAAAATACTATATCGTGATCCACATTCAGTCCCCATAGTACTTTTTCTGGATGCAGATGGCTCTCTCCATCACAAATCTATTGGAATTGCCCTGACTCATCTCATTGTTGGAAAGAGCCAAGTCCATCACAGTTGATCATCACATAATCTTGTTGTTGCATTGTTACACAATGTTGAGAATTCCCTATTTCCATTTTCCATGCCTTTATATGTGAACACTATGTGTGAAATGTTCTTCTTCCTCAGGTCCACCTGTTGGTTTCCCTGACTTTCTTCAAGGCTAATTCCACTCTATAGACTTCCTTCCCTCCTCTTTGGGATTAATTTTCATCTATTTAGCACATCTTTAGTATAACTAGTTATTTAGATGATGCAAATTAGAATGTGAACTTCTTGAGGGAAAGAACTGTTTTTACCTTTTTTTTTTTTTATTTTCCAAGAGTAAGATAGTGGATGCTTTCCATAAATTATCTCATGAGGTGCCACTCTATTAGTGAAAAAGACTTTCTCAGGACAGGGTTTTTAGGATAGATGGCATTCTTGTTGATTTGTCCAGGCAGATATCTAATGGACTCAGATACTTAATAACTATGTGACCCTGGGCAAGTCACTTCACCTGTTTGCCTCAGTTTACTCATCTGTAAAATGAGCTGGAGAAGGAAATAGCAAACTCCTCTAATATCTTTACCAAGAAAACCTCAAATGGAGTCACAGAGAGTTAGACATGACTGAAAAATGACTGAAAACAACTACAAATAACTAGCAGACCCTTATGAGGACAGAATCAGTAGCTGAAGAGTAGTTTTCTCTTCTATATTATCTCAGTACTTTCATTGTATGAGACAACTAGGGAATGCAGTGATAGACTGTGGGCCTGGAGTCAGGAAGACCAGAATTCAAACCTACCTTCAGATACTGACTAGCTGTGACCCTCAGCATCTGTTTCCTCAGCTCTAAAATGGGGATGATAGCTTCTTCTCAGGATTGTTGTAAGAGTTGAATGAGATATTTGTAAAAAGTGCTTGGTACCTAGTAGGCACAATATAAATGTTTATTTCCTTCCCTGCTTTGTCCTGTTATTATTTTTAATATATTTTACCTTGTAACATGATTATGTGCTTCTCTTAGATTGAGGCTAAACTACAGACTCCCTGAGGGCAGTACAGAATAAGAAACATTGTTTAAGCACATTCTATGTGCAAAATACCAGGTCAGGTACTGAGAAAATATAAAGGTTAGATTAAAAAAGGGTCCCTACCCTGAGGATGATGTCATCATAGATAGCTATGAAATATAACATTATATGATAAATGCATTAGAATTACAGACCAAAGTGCTCTATGACTTCTGGGGATAGGACTGGGGAAAATCATTGCCATCTTTGGGGATCAAGGAAGGTTTCCAGGTGGATGTAGCATTGGGTTTAGGCTTTAGATAAGGGATAGAAATTCATCAGGTGAAAAGAAAAAAGCTTAAGACTAGGAAATAGCTAGCCTGAGCAAACACAAATAGAGATAAGTGAGCCCAATTTATGTTCAGAATGTAAAAAGCTCCCATTTTTGCTGGAATATTAAATATTGGGATAGGAATCCTAATAATAATAATAATAGCAATTGGGACTGGTCCTGTAATTTCATTGATAAAAGGTACCCCTAGATGAAGACATTCATTTGAGGTTTGGTACCTTCTCCACAGCTTAGAGCTTTAGAGAGTTACCCAGAGCACCAAGGAGTTAATCAGACTTGCTCAGGGTCACACAGCCAGTATGGGGTTGGAGGCAAGATGTGAACTCAGAACACTGCCTTTCAATGCAGCTACTGCTGCTTCTGAAACAATAAAAATAACAACAACGTTCTATGGACACATATGTTTTAAGGTTTGCAAAGTACTACACATACATTACATATCTCAATTCTCAGAACCACCCTGTGAATTAGGTATTACAAGAATTATGTGAAATAAAACTACAAATTTTGGAGAATGTTGAGTTGTAGAGAGTCTTGGACGCCTGGCTGAGGAACCTGGACTTGACTTGATAGGCAACAGGGAGTCACTAGAGGTTTGGGAGACAGGGACCAGTTCTTTATCTCCCACAGAGCACCCAGCATAGAATTTTTTTTTTTCTTTTTGTTGAGGCAATTGGGGTTAAGTGATTTGCCCAGGGTCACACAGCTAGGAAGTGTCTGAGACCAGATTTGAACTCAGGTCCTCCTGACTTCAGGGCTGGTGCTCTAACCACTGCACCACCTAGCTGCCCCCCAGCATAGAATTTTGCACAGAGTTGTTGCTTGGGTATTTGATGGCCAGAGTTCTGCCCAAGTTCATTCATTCAGCAAATATTTATGAGTAAGTCCAACATTCTAGATATTAGAAAAGAAATTAGAAAAAAGCAATTCTCATACATGGATACCTGGGACTCCCTATCAGACCAGAGACTGTATGGTTATGGGAGCTTTCCCTCATCAGACTAGGAGCTTCTTGAGAAGAGAGACACTGTTTACTGTTAGAGACCATACTGAGACTAGAAACCAGGTGTACTAGCTCAGAAGTCAGTGTTCTCTTCCTATGGCCCACTGCCTTCTGCTATTCAGGTGTTTGTCTCCTTTCTTCTCTCTCTGCCCTCCTAACCCCTTCACAAATTTTCCCAGCAATCTGATACTTCTCGCTTCTGACCACACACATTATTTTCCATTTCAAGGCTCCACTCACCTCCTCTGGTAGGAAGTTAACCTGATAAGGGACAATGTTCAGGTTTGGAGCAGGGATCTGGAGCCCGGTCTGGGCCTGGACCTGCAGTATTCCAAGCAGGGCAAGCCCCATCCATAAGAGTCTCACAGCCATCCTTTTGTAGGGGGTGGTGAGCCTGGGCAGGTGATGGGGAATGAAGTCAACCAGGAAGGAAGGCAAGACTGGAATAAGAGAACTGGCCTGAGGACCCCTATATATGGGCCCAATTTGGCATCCAGCCACCCTAGGGAGGATGTTGATTAACTCTTTGCCAAATTCAGGAAGGGTTGGGCAATCTTCATACAGGAGGACTTGGCAATATTTTGCCTTATTTCTCCAGTCAGGAATTACACAAGATGGAAAGGGGGGGCATAAACAGGTGGGAGGTGGGGTTGTAAAGGGAGATGGGAAGACACTCCACTCCTCAATTCTTCTAAGACCAGCCTTTCCCCAGATTCTTCTCCTCCCTTCTCCTTCCCCAAATCCCGGCTACTGGGGACTTAAAGATCACATTCTGTCAGGGACAAGAGGGCCACACAGGACAGACAGAACTGAACAGGTAGATTCAGAAGGAGGAAAGAAAGGACTTAGAATTTGTGGCAGGGAATGTCCAGCTGACAGGACATCCTACCCTCAGGGTAGGCTGAAAGAACTCATATCTTCTCAAGACCAGATGTACAACACAGCTGGTCATGAAATGTTCCCCTTTTCAGAGCCAGACTGGGAGGGTGGCAAATGGAGGATCATCCCTGCAGTTTAAGGCAAAACTACCAACTGGGTTCCAGAGAATCTTTCTTCCTACTCCCTTTTCCTATTTAGGCAGGATCCAGTGTTTGAGGGAAGAGGGAAAGGAAGGGCAACGAGAACCTTAAATACTAACAAAGAGGTCAAGAAGGAAGGGCCCCTTCTAAATGACAGCACCTCTCCTTCCTTGTCCTTATTCAGGACTGTGAGCCCAACCAAGCCCAGGCAGATAGATGGATGGATTTGTAGCCAGATTCCAGCTAAGCAGAGGAGGGGGAGGGAGAGGGCAGAGGGCAGAGGGCAGAGGGAACAATGAGAAGATTCTGGGGTAGGGAGAGAGGAAAAGCAGCAGGTAGGCATGTGATGGGGCCACCCTTCAGTAAATAGAATGGAGGGAGCAGTTTCAGCTAGATAGTCACAAAACCTTGGTTTGGAGGTGGGGAGTATATGAAGAGAAGTATCCAGGGTTCCTCCCTCTTCCCAGATCCCTCCATCTTTCCATCTTGCATGAAACCCTTCGTATAGCAAATTTCAATCTGGTGCTCTCAAACTGAACAGTATATTTGATATAGTGGGTTCTTCATATTAAATGAAATAAAGAACATAAAGAGTGCCTCTTTTTCTTTCTTGGAATTCTAAAACAGAATATGGCATATGAGGGACACTTCTCCATGGAGATAAGACTATGTATAGATATATAAATATATATGTAAATATATGTATAGAGGGGAGCATATGTATGTAGATATAGATTATAAAAGAATTTTAATAATAATAATTCATAATTAGATTCAATTTCATTTTTTTAAATGTAAATACCTACTCTGTGCAAAGCACAGAATACTAGATACTGGGAATATAAGTACAAAAATGAAACATTCCCTGTCCTCAAGGAGCTTATATTCTATTGAGGAGATTTATCTTTTACTATGGCCCATATAATGAGTAGTAAGATGAGTAAATACCAAGTAATTTCAAGAGGAAGAAAACATTGATGTTGGGATTGATGGAAAGAAACAAACATTGATTAAGTATCTACTATGTATCAGGCACTGTGTTTAGCACTTCACAATTATTATCTCACTTAGTCTTCGCAACAATCCTGAGAAGTAGATACCATTTTTTCTTTTTTTGAATGACTTGCCTTGGGTCACAGTTAGGTTGGCACTCTATTCATTGTACCTCCTAGCTGCCCTGGTAAATATAAATTATAATCCCCATTGAGGAAACTGAAGCATAGAGAGGTTAAGTGACTTGCCCCCAGTCACACAGCTAGTCAGGGTCTAAAGGCTGGATTTGAATTCAGGTCTTCTTGACTCTAGGCTCAGCCTTTCCTTTATCTACTGTACCATCTATCTACCTCTATGGAATTGGGAGTAAAGAGAGAGGGAAGAAGGGATCAGCTTGATGAGATCACAGGGCTTTTGGTTAGAATATGGCATATGAGGGGCACTTCAGCATGGAGGTAAGACTGTGTGTATATAGATAGGGAGAGAGAGAGAGATGCAGAGAGAGAGAGAGAGAGAGAGAGAGAGAGAGAGAGAGAGAGAGAGA
>JAJPUD010006626.1:34278-65133 GCA_023553655.1 Myrmecobius fasciatus | reverse complement strand
TCTTTTTTCTTTCTTTCTCTCCTTTTCTTTTCTCCATTTTCTTCCTTCCTTCCTCTCTTTTTCTTTCTTCCTTCCTCTTTTTTATTTTCTCCTTTCTTTTTATTTTTTCCCCTCTTTTTTAAGCAGATCAGTTAGGAAGGAGAGGAAAAAATGCCTGTAAACTAAAAAAAATTTTTTTTAAAGACTATCAATCTAAGAGAGGGGTTTTAAACTTCCCACCTCAGTTAATCAATATAAGATCATGGTTAAGTTTTTAAAGGGTGTAAACAATATTATTTATACCTTCTGATCCCTTTATGAGTTACAAACCTCTTTGATTCATCAAGAGTGAAAAATCATGATTGGCTAGAAAAAGAACTCAGCATTCTCTGAGGGCTTAAATAGCTGGAAGAATTTAATCAGTGAACCAGTCTAACAACAAAACAGTGGAATTATGAAGGACTCTGGGGTCAGGAATGCCTTCATGGGGTACATTCTTGAGCCTTGCCAGAGGGTAGCAAGAGGTAAGCATATTGAGCCCCCTAACTTAGTATGTTTTTGGAGTACCTGGGCTGGTAACAGATAATGCATCCAGAAAATACATTGAGGATATACATGGACACAGATATACATAGAAAAATAACCACCTGAGGGAGAATTTATACCTCATGGCAAAGAGCATACTAACTATGGACTCTAGAAAAGCACTAGTCCTTGGAGCTCAGCAGAAAGCAATGTCTAAAGTGAAATTTATGAAAAAAAGACTCCCACTGCCAGAACTTGAAAAGTTCACCTCTGCCACACAGGTTTCCTCTAGGGAAACAAGTTAGAGGATGTATGTGTGCAGGAGAAGAGTGCACTCTCAGTTTTTGGGGGGGAGGCTTTTGTGCCTACTATTCTTGTTATATCTACTTATTAAATACCTTTTTTTGTGAACTAATTAAAGTCTAACTGATGTTAATGGGAAGCGCACTTTTGGGGACTCGTGAGTGACAGCACTAGAAATACCAGTTGCTCAAGGTTACTTCCAGAACCCTGAGAGAAGTAGTTGGCTGCCATTCAAAGACCATTGTGAGTAAGAACTGGGAAAGTGGCCCCATAGCGCAACTAGGTGGTACAATAGAGAGAGAGTGCCAGACCTGGAGTCAGGAAAAGTCATCTCCTTGAGTTGAACTCTCTTGAGTTCAAGCCTCAGACATTTATTAGCTCTTTGACCTTGGGCAAGTCACTTAATCCTATTTGCCTCAGTTTCTACTTGTGTAAAATGAGCTGGAGAAGGAATTGGTAAATCACTCCAGCATCTTTGCCAAAAAAATAAAAATCCCAAAATGCATCATAAAGAGTAAGACATAACTAAACAACAGGAGTGCTGTACCAAGAAAATAATTTCAGATGTATACCTAGAAAAAGTCTATGAACAACCTGACCACATCTTCCAAAGCAGGTGAACAATCATTTTGATACTTAACAATTTCAATATAAAGGCAAGAACAGGGGAGGATTATAAGAAACATGTTAGAGAACAAGTATTATATTTGAGAAATGAAAGAGACTAAAGGCTTGTTGACTATTCTTGCCCATATGTTAATCAAACAATAAACATTTGTTAGATGCCTATTATATGCCAGGTGTAAAGCTAAATGCCACAAAAAGTGGCAAAAGATAGTCCCTCCTCTTGGGGAGCTCACAATCTAATGGTAAAGATAACATGCAAACATATATACAAAACAAGTTATATACATGATAAACAGGAAATAATTAACAGAGGGAAGGCAATAAAAAAAGATGGGATTTTATTTGGGACTTCAAGCAATGAAATCAGTGATCAAAGTGAAGGAAGAAGAGCATTCCAGATAGAGGGGATAGTCAGAGATAGTCAGCTAGAGCTGAAGGATGGAGTGTTTTGTTGTTGAAACAGCCATGTGGTAAGTGTCAATGGATCAAAAAGAACCTGCCAGGGAAAAGGTATAAGACTGGAAAAATAGGAGAGGGCTAGGTTATGAAGTGTATTGAATGGCATTTTGTATTTGATCTTGGTGACGATAGGAAGCTGGGTAGGGGGGATGTTATTGAGTAAGGTTGGGGACAGAAGTGGTGGTAATATGATCACACTACAGGATGGATTAGAGTGGAGAGAGACTTGAGGTAGGCAGAGGCATTAGTGGGCTATTGCAATAGTCCAGGTGTGAGGTGATCATGAGGGCCAGCATCAGAACAATGGCAGTGTCAGAATAGAAAAGGGGACTTATTCAAGAGCTATTACAAAGATGAAATCAACAAGCTTGAACAATAGACTGGATGTGGAGGGCAAGAGATAGAATGACTAGTAGGTTGTAAACCTAAAGGATTGGGAAAATGGTTGGATTTAGGGGGGAAGATAAAAAATTTTGTTTGTGGCATATTGAATTGAGTTTAAGATGTCTATTGAACATCCAGTTCAAGATATCTGAAAGGCAGTTGGATATATGAGCTTGGTAGTCAACGGAGAATTTGGGGAAGAATATATATATATGAATAGCCAGCCTAGAGATAGTAATTAAATTCATAGGAGCTGATGAGATCATAAAGTGGAATAATATAAAGGGAGAAGAGAAGAGGGTTTAAGACAGAACCCTGAGGGAAAGCTGTTTGTGCTTAGAAAGTCTTAACTGAAGGAGGATCCATCAAAGGATACAAAGGAGTGGTTAGATAGTGATATAGAGAACTAGGGGAGAGTGGTATCCCAAAAACCTAAACAGAAAAGAGTATCAAGGAGAAGAGAGTGATCAACAGTATCCCAGGCTGCAGAGAAGTCAAGGAGAATAAAGACTGAGAAAAGTCTATTGGATATCTCAGCTAAGATATCAAGCCACTTTGGAGAGAACAGTTTTCAATAGAATGATAAAGTTGGAAGCAATATTGTAAGGGATTAGGAAGAGGTTAAAAGGAGAGAAAGTTGAGGTACCTGTTGTAGGTGATCTTTTTGTGAGTTTAGCTGCAAAGGACAGAAGAGAAATAGGATGACAGTTTGAGGATTGAAGGTTCATGTGAGGATTTTTTTTCAGGTTGGAGGAGACATTGAACATGTTTTTAGGAGGTAGGAAATGAACCAGTAGACAGGAAGAGATTGAAAATAAGTGAAAGAATGGAAATGACAGAAAGGGCAATCTATTGGAACAGATAGGATGGAATGGGATTGTTTGAACAAGTAGAGGAGTTAACTTGAAGTGATATAGGGTAAAGAAGGAAAAAGTAGAAGAAGGCATCTAAATGATAGATCAGGAAGAGGAGAGAAGAGGGGTTTCATTGGACAAACAGCTTCAATGTGGGGGATAAAATATAAAGCAAAGATATCATTTGAGAGGATGGGGAGAGGAAGAATCATGGGAAGTATAAGAAAGGATAAAAGGGTTTGGACCTAGGACAGAATCCTTGAGAAGTAGAGAGTGAAATAGTGAGTTGATAAGAGAAGTATAACAGAATTGTCTAGCAGGAGTGAGGGCCCAGTTGAAGTTGTGTAACATAAATTTGTAGTGGACCCAGTCAGAATAATGGCACAATTTTCTCCATTTTCTTTCAGTAGCTTAAATATAGGTCCTAGCCTTCACAATGGTGGGAGTGATTCAATGCTGAGGCTTGGCTGGATATAATTGGTGATGTGCTAAGGGGATGGGGGGGGGTAGGTTTTCAAGAGAGGAAGACAATGTAGGGTTGGAGTGATAGGGAGCAGAAAAGACAAAAGCTAATGTTGGGGAAGTGACCTGAAACACAAGAGGGAAAAGTAGAAAGTCAATCGATTATGATTGGATAAAGGGATTTCAGAATTTTTAAATATAGAAGTAGTACATTTTGTGTGTAGTGGCAAGATTAAGGTTATGACCATCTTTGTGTGTATTGTGGTAGGTAAAGGAATAGCTCATGGGAGGTAAGTTGAGGAACTGAGTGGGTAGTATATCTAATGGAGAATAAATATGTAGTTGAAGTCCCCTAGTATGATGGGGGTGGTAGCTGGGGAGGAGAGAAAAATTGTGAGCCAAGTATCAAACTCTTTGAGGAAGGAAAGGGTCTATAGACAAAAGTGACCAAGATTTTGATTGGGTGGTAGATATCAATAGCAGGGACTTCAAAGGAAAATAGATTACTGAATGATGGAGGAAGGAGGACAACATGGAAATGGCAATGGAGAACAAAGAGTATTCCAACTTCCCTGCTTTGATCAGTGAGCCAAGAGAAGGTGCAGCCAGTAATGAAAGGGGGGTAGCCAAGGAGGCTGTGTCATCAGGGGGAAGCCACGCTTCATTTAAAGTTGGTAAAAGGAAGGAGTGGGAGAGAAACAGATTGAAGATGAAAAGAAATTTGTTGCTTATGGAATATGCATTCCAGAAAGTCCAATAGAAGGTCTGGGTGGAACTAGGTTGAAACTTTGGAGTGGGAACGTGAGGGGGATGGCAATGAAAAACTGGGTAGTAGGGCATATGAAATGAGATCTGGATGATGATTTACAGCAGTTCAGAGTCACTGGAATGTGAAAGACATGACCAAGTGTGAGAATGTTCATCATTGAGGAGTAGAATATTTTCTTTAACATTTTTTTTAAAGAAAAAACAATTTGATTTTATTTTCAGTTCTTAATTGTCCTCCCATTACCTCTACCCCCCTTATTGAGAAGGCAAGAGAAAATCAATTACAAATATTAATAGTCAAGGAAAACAAATTTTTACATTAGCCATGCCAAAAAAAAGAAGAAAAGAAAATATGCTTCAATCTGTACTCTGGGTTTATAAGCTCTCTATCTGGAGGTGGGGTGCATGCCAATGAAAACTTTCTTCCAGAAAAAAGAAGGCACTGGAAATGGCAAACTTAGAACTGTATTACAAAAACCTGATGTTGATTATAACTTAATTGGCAGAAAATAAATGGTTACTCATATGAGTAATCAACTGTCTGAAGACAATCAAGCAAACTCTATTGATAAGTCAGAGGGCAAAGATCAAAGACTAAATCAACTGAAAAGACAGTAAATCGAGAAAAGATTGCAAATATTGTAACAGCTTCAACCTGATTTTTTGGAAAACATTATCAATGATGAAAAGTGGGGAAATGGGAAAAAGCCAATAATGATTTTATTGTCATTTCCTACAAAGGCCTAACAATGTAAAAAATAGTTGCCATAAAGCAGAGGCCAAAAGAACACCCCTCCCCAAACCTCCTAAGCCTGCAAGCACTGGATCTCTTTGCCAAGCAGAGAGAAACCACAGCCAAGGGCAATACTGATTGAAAATACAAACTCATCTGCAAAATGTTACAGAGGCAGATGGTGGAAATTTACAAGTAATATTGACTTATAAAACAGTGAAAAGCAATATCAAGGAAAAAAAAAGATTATGGTAAACTTGATCTGAAACCCAAATAAACCACATTATCTCAAGAGCTTTCATAAATGAAATTGGCAAGAAAACAACAAAGATAGGCAAAACAGAACAAATTTGTCAATTTTTCTATAATGATTTATTTTTATTAGCAGAAAGAGAAACCATTGTATGTGAACACTAGCACCTCATTCTTTGATGTAGACTCCTGGTATATGGATTCTTGGCACTTGCTAGTCTGTAGAAATGATATTTGGGAAAGTGAGGTTGGGAAGAATAATTGGCTAAGACCCATATAAATATATTGGGAAAATCCATGTTGGAAGTGAGACAATTTAGAAAGCTTTGAGGGATTAATTTGGAAGATATCTCAAAGAGGGAAAGACACTAAAAGAATGTGAAAAAAAAATCAGAGACAATGTTACTACACCAAAAAGGAAGTGGTGAGAACATCAGTAACTACCAGCCCATTTGCCTTTTCATCTTTATAAAATCTTTCTGAGAGTGTAAATGGTGTATGATGTAAATAACATTGTAGGGGAAGTTAGATGGCACAATGAATACAGCACTGGCTCTGGAATCAGGAGGACCTGAGTTCAAATGTGACCTCAGATACTTAACACTTACTAGCTTTTTAATTTTAGGAAAGTCACTTAATCCCAATTGCCTCACAAAAGAAAGAAAGAGGGGGGGAGGGAAAGAGAGAAAGGAAGGAAGGAAGGAAGAAAAAGAAAGAAAGAAAAAAGAAAAGGAAGGAAGGAAGGAAGAAATGTGAATTCTAGTCCCAAATTTGCTATTACTAGCTGTGTCAACAGATGCAAAGCCTTTTGCAAATCTTAATGCATTATACATGTTAAATATTTTTGTTATTTAACTCTCTAGTACTCACATACCATATCTATAAAATGAGGCCATTGGATTCAAAGATTTTGAAGATCCTTCAGGGTCATAATTCAGTGATTTAGAATGTTTCCCACAGTTTCTCTGCCTTTATACTCCTCCCTCTCCCATTTGGCAACTTTCTCCAGAAGAAATTTGCTGAAAGTACAGGGCAACAAAGGCTTTACAAACTTGCATCAGAACAAACTGTTTCTTTTTCTGCGGAAGTAAATACTGTTGCCTTCATGAGACCTTGGTTGCTCCAAGAAAAAGTATCCAGAAACTGGCTTATTCCCACCACTGGAGAAAGATGTGCCAAAATATATTGTAAAAATTACTCCAGGGCTGGGAGGATATGAGTATTTTCTGGCCTTTTGAATACAGAAAGAATAAGACCTCTGTCTAAAAGATTTGGACTGAAAAATGGAAAGAAGGAAATGGGTTAATAGGAGGAATAATATTTTTCTTTTTTGTATTTTTTTTAAATGATGCCCTGTATTTTTCCATTACATTCATTCCTCTCCCTCTTTCCTCTGTAGCAAACCATCCCTTATAATAAAGATTATTAAGAGGGGGAAAAAGTGGTTCATCCAAACCACTCAAGGCTAATAACTTGCATTAGTATCTGACATAATGCATGACATTCTCCACTTTCCCATGGTTAATATCTCTGCATCAAAGAGAGGGATATTCACTTAATTTTGCCAATTCTTCCTCCCACCCAAGATTTATTGTACCTTCCTGACTCTGGACATTTACACCTTTCCCTCTTTCCTTACAATTTTCATCTCCTTTTTATGTGTTATCTTCTCTCATCAGAATGTGTCTTGATGGTAGAACTGACTTCTTTTTGCTGAATTTGTATTTCCAGTATTTAGCACACACAATGCCTCGAACATCCTTATCTCTTAATAAATGTTCCCTTCACATTTCCTTCTTTCTTCTCTCATTTATCTATCAGTCTATCTATTTATCTACTCTTCTGCATATGTTGTTGTAATTTTTGTATGTAAGGACTTTCTATTTTATATACACACATTTTGGTTGTTGACAGGAATGCATTTGTGTATAAAACACAAATAAAATTTGCCTGAGAAGAACTGCCTCTTAGATAAAATATTGAAGAGAGACACAGACTCTTCTGAGGACATGAGAGAACTGCCCCTTATAATAAGTGAAAAAAATAAAAATTGTGAGGATATTTTTAAACACTGAGCACAGCCTGCAAGGAATTATAGTCATAAGCTTATTTATATGTGACTATTTTTAAAATTTTGAGGTATATTGCTGATAAATTATAAATCAAATAACTGTTTGGAGACCATGGTATGATTATATAAGGACTGCTGGGATCATATTGCACAGAAGAGTAGAATTTTTGAGTTTTACAATATAAATAAAAATGATTCATTGCTTACAAGGAAGCCCTGATTTGAAGCATTAAAAGCTAGAGAACAGAGTAGGGTAGGAGATGAACACATGAATATAGAAGCAAGTGAGGAAGTTAAGCTCAGGAGGAGTAAGCAAAAGAGCAAGAGGAGGTGAGGAAAGGAACCACTCATGAACAGAGAACCTGGGAGGTGATAACAGCAGATCAAGGGTAATGGGCAATATCCATAACTGTTTTTCTGAGAGTTGTGCTGATTACAAGACAGATATCGCTTTGCTGAGAACTGACTGGGTGGAGAAAGGCAGGATTGACCTCTAACACTATGTACAATGTGAAAGAGAAGAAACCTCTTGAACATTTATTTCCCCTATGTTGCCTTTTATTCTCTGGTTTAAGAGGGAGAAATTGGGGCAGGGAGGGGGGAGAAAGGGCTTTTCATTTTCTTTGTTGTGAAAAAAAGATGGCATTAATGATAACTGAATGAAGAAAATAGAATCCCTTGCTATTTGAAGAATCATATCTATATCTTGGAGCAGCTAGGTGGCCCAGTGGTTGGAGTTCCAGGCTTGGGAGTCAGGAAGACCTGAGTTCAAAACTGACTAGCTGTGTGATCCTGGACAAATCACTTAACTCTATTTGCCTCAGTTTCC
Source organism: Myrmecobius fasciatus (assembly GCA_023553655.1). NCBI lineage: Eukaryota > Metazoa > Chordata > Mammalia > Dasyuromorphia > Myrmecobiidae > Myrmecobius > Myrmecobius fasciatus. Next base: position 56,887 of record JAJPUD010006626.1, on the reverse strand, counting down.
TCATCTGTAAAATGAGCTGGAAAAGGAAATGGCAAACCACTCCAGTGCCTTTGCCAAGAAAACCCCAAAGGGGGTCACAAAGAGTCAGACATGATTAAACAACAATGTTTAGCCTATAGAAAACTCGGGGCACACACAATAACTGTGTTAAGTATTTGAAGGGGTGTCATATGACAAGAGGAATTAACACAGTACCTGGCACATGTTGTTGAGTTGCTCAGTGGTGTTTGACAGTATAGCCCCGATGGACTTGTTTTTGGGGTTTTCTTGGCAAAGATACTGGAGTGGTTTGCCATTTCCTTCTCCATTTTATAGAACCACAGAGCTAGTAAGTGCCTGAGGGCAGTTTTTTTTTAATTTCAAGCCCATTACTCTATCCACTGAGCCACCTAGTTGACTCTTGTGGTATATAGTAAGTGCTATGTAAAATGTTATTTATTATTATCATTATTACTGGCCACTGGACCCAGAAGATCGTAAGAGGATAGTGAGGCAGGTGACTTTGCACAGCCCTCCTTCATTTAAATCCAATTCACTTGCATGCCATGGTACCATCTCTCTGAACAAAGGACAAACAACAGAAACATAACATCAGACTTTATATATGTATATGTAGAGATAGAAAGATATGCTGGTTAACTTTACTGAATTTTTTTTTTATTCTTTGTTGTAAAAGATGGCTCTTGGAAAGGAAAAAAAAGGAATAGTGGGAAATGTATATTATATAAAAACAAGATAAATAAATAAACTTTTAATTTAAAAAGGATAAAGGAAAAATTGAAACAATTCTGAGGTTTCAATTTACAACTAGTAAAGTCATAAAGATGAAAATATATATCTGGCCATATACATATATATATACACATGCATATTATCTTCCCCAGCTAGATTATTAGCATCTGGAGGGTCATATAGATGATTTGACTTTTGTCTTTGTATTCCCAGTGGGCACAATGGCCTGGTGCATTGTAGACACTTAATGCTTATGGGGTGATTGATGGATAGGCATACTACAATTTATCTAGCCATTCTCCAACTTATGGGAACCAATTTTTCCCCCTATTTCTCTGCTACTATAAAAAGTACTATTACAAAATTTTGGCATATATGAGACCTTTCTGTTTTTTACCTCCTTGGAATATATACCTAGCAATGAGATCTCTGCCCTCTGTGGTATGAATATTTTAATCACTTAACCCCCCCCAAAAGCATAATTCCAAATGGTTTTCTAAAAATGGTTAGACCAATTTGCATCTCTACCAATAGTGCATTATAGGATCATAGGCTTATGTGTTGCTGGTTGAAAGTGACTTAAAGATTATCTGGTTTACACATACCAAGATAAGATCTAAATGGGTTCATGATCTGGATATAAAGAGTGATACTATAAGTAAATTAGAGGAATGTAATATAGTTTACCTCTCAGACCTATGGAGATGGAATAAATTTATGTCCAAAGAAGAACTGGAACTCTTAATTGAAAACCAGATAGATAACTTTGACTATATTAAGTTAAAAAGTTTTTGTACAAACAAAATCAATGCAGACAAGATTAGGAGGGAAGCAATAAATTGGGAAATCATCTTTACATTTAAGGGTTCTGACAAAGGTCTCATCTCTAAAATATATAGAGAATTGTCTCATATTTATAAAAATTCAAGCCATTCTTCAATCAATAAATGGTCAAAGGATATGAACAGACAATTTTCAGAGGATGAAATTAAAACTATTTATAGTCATATGAAAAGGTGCTCCAAATCACTATTGATCAGAGAAATGCAAATCAAGACAACCCTGAGATACCACTTCACACCAGTCAGATTGGCTAAAATGACAGGAAAAGTTAATGATGAATGTTGGAGGGGATGTGGGAGGGCTGGGACACTGATGCATTGTTGGTGGAGCTGTGAACGGATACAGCCATTCTGGAGAACAATTTGGAACTATGCTCAAAAAGTTATCAAACTGTGCATACCCTTTGACCCAGCAGCATTTCTATTGGGCTTATATCCCAAAGAAATCATAAAGAAAGGAAAAGGCCCCACATGTGCAAGAATGTTTGTGGCAGCCCTTTTTGTAGTGGCTAGAAACTGGAAATTGAATAGATGCCCTTCAATTGGAGAATGGCTGAATAAATTATGGTATATGAATATTATGGAATATTATTGTTCTGTAAGAAATGACCAGCAAGATGATTTCAGAGAGGCCTGGAGAGACTTACATGAACTGATGCTGAGTGAAATGAGCAGAACCAGGAGATCATTATACATGGCAACAACAGTACTATATGATGATCAATTCTGATGGACATGGCTCTCTTCAACAATGAAATGTTTCAAACCACCTCCAATTGTTCACTGAAGAAAGCCATATACACCCAGAGAGAGGGATGTGAAATGTGGACCACAACATAACATTCTCATACTCCTTGATTGATGTTTGCTTACATTGTGTTTCCTTTATCTGATATATCGTTTGTGTAGACAAGATTTTTCTTGCACAACAATGACAAGTTTGGAAATATGTATACATATATTCGATTTGCCAATATTTTAACATAATTAACATGTAGTGGATATCCTGCCATCTAGGGGAGGGGTGGGGAGTCGGGGGAAAAATTTGTAACGGAAAGCTATGTGAGGGTTATTGTTGAAGAATTACCCACACATATGTTATGCAAATAAAATTAAAAAAAAAAAAGATTATCTGGTTTAGCCCCCTCATCTTATAGAAAAGGAAACTGAGATCCAGAGAGACTAAAAGGATTAAAATGTCTGTCTTCCTGTAACCTCTCCAACAATGAATGTTTCCATCTTTTGTCAGTTTCCATTTTGGAAGGCCAATTTCTTAGGTATTTCTTAGAGTTGTTTTGATTTGTTCTTCTATTTTTAAATTAATCTTATTTGATTTTTCTTATTTAACAGGACAAATATGGAAATATATTTGGAAGAATTGCACATGTTTAACCTATATCAATCCGATTGCTTGCCATCTTGGGGAGGGAAGAAAAGGGGAGAGAGGGAGAAAAATTTGGAACACAAGATTTTACAAAGGGGGTGCTGAAAACTATCCTTGCATGTATTTGAAAAATAAAATAGTATTAAGATAATAAATTAATAAAATTTTAAAAATAATCTTATTTTGTTGTTGTTTTTACATATATATTTCACAAAGTATTTATTGAAGGGCACTTGTTTAATCTATATTGGATTGTTTGCTGTCTAGGGGAGGGGGAAGAGAGAAAAATTTAGAACATGAGGTTTTGTGAAGGTGAGTGTTGAAAACTATCTTTGCATATTTTTGGAAAAATAAAAAGCTATTATAAAAATGAATTAAAAAAAACAAAACAAAAAAACAAAGTATTCTTTTCCTCTGTCTCTTCTGGAGAGCCATGCTTACAAAGTATTTTTAAAAAGTGTGTGGAGAAAGTTTTACAAAACTAATCAATTTCTCAAAAAAGTATATATAATGTTTCCTCATGCTAGTCATTCTCTATCTCAGTAAAGAATGGTTTCTTTTTATATCTCTTCTTTGGGAACAAACTTTGTTATTATAATTTTTGTATCAATCAGTTTTGATAGTTTTCTTCTTTGTTTCTTTGTTGTGGCTATTACAAATATTGTTATTCTGCAACTGCTTTACTACACTTTATATAAGTTCATATCAGTCTCCCTATGCTTCCCATTACATTCATCATTTCTTACAGCACAGTAATAATTCCATTACATTCATTTACCACAACTTAGTTTGGCATTTTCCAAACACTGATCATCTATTTTGCTTCCAATTTGTTTCTATTACAAAAAACTGTTGCTATAAATATTTTTTATACATGTTGTTCATGTCATTTCACTTGTGTCTGTCTCTGTGACCCCATATCAGGGTTTTCTTGGCAAAGATACTGAAGTTGGTTTACCATTTTCTTTTCCAGTTCATTTAATAGATAAGGAAATAGAGGTAAACAGGATGAATTGACTTGCCTAGAGTCACGTAGCTAGTGTCTGAGGTCAGATTTAAATTCTATTTTTTTTTCCAAATAGTTTATATAGTGTTGGAATTAATTGTTCTTTGTATGTTTGGTAGAATTCACATGTAAATCCATCTGGCCCTGGAGATTTTTCTTAGGGAGCTGATTAATAGCTTGTTCTATTTCTTTTTCTAAAATGGGGCTATTTAAATAATTTATTTCCTCTTCTGTTAACCTAGGCAGTCTATATTTTTGTAGATATTCCTCCATTTCATTTAGATTATCAAATTTATTGGCATAAAGTTGAGCAAAGTAACTCCTAATTATTACTCTAATTTCCTCTTCATTGGAGGAAAGTTCTCCCTTATCATTTTTGAGACTAACAATTTGATTTTCCTCTTTCCTTTTTCTAATCAAATTAACTAAAGGGTTATCTATTTTGTTGGTTTTTTCATAAAACCAACTCTTAGTTTTACTTGTTAATTCAATAGTTTTCTTATTTTCAATTTTATTAATCTCTCCTTTTAATTTTATTAATCTCCCCTTTTAAGTCAGATTTAAACTCAAGGAGATGAGTTTTCCTGACTCCAGCTTGGCACTCTATCCACTGTGCCACCTAACTGCCTCTCTTTTGTATTCAGAGCCTTTCTTTCTATCATTGATCTCCTTGGGATCTATGTCTACCAGTAAAATTTTTGAATCAAGAGATATTTTAACAATTTTACTTATATTATTCTAAATTACTTTCTAGTATCACTCCATGGCTCTACCACCAATGCCTTAGCATGCTTCTTTTTGCCCGCTCTTCCCCTCCAACACTGGCAATTTCTATTTTTTGTCATTTTTTTTTTGCCAGTTTACTAGGTGTAGAAACAGTGATAGAGCCCTGAAGTCAGGAGAACCTAAATTCAAATCCAGCTTCAGACACTTATCAGCTATGTGCCCCTACATAAGTCACTTAATTCCAATTGCCTAGAAAAAAGACCCCAAAACACAGTTTACTGGATGTAAGGTGAAACCTCAGAGTTGTTCTGATTTTCATTTCTTTTATTTCTAGTCATTTGGAACATAGTTGTTAATAGTTTATAAATTTTTTGAGAATTATTTGTTCACAACCTTTGATCATTTAGCCATTGTGTAATGGTTCTTGGATTTATGAATTTGTGTTAGAGAGGGAGGAATTTTAATGAGTATGAAAATCATTATTCGTTCTCTCCCACATGCCTCTTTTTTTCCCTCACCACTTGTCCTATTCCTAGTACTTGCAGGGATGATGGTAGGAGGGTCAGTTGGGTCCCCAGTCATGAGTTCCCAGTCACTGATGCTTCTCCCTTTTTGAGCTGAACCCTTTCCCCTAATTCCACACTTATTCCTGTGTGAGGTACCATGAGATCTCAACCCCTTTATTCTAAGTGGGGAACCTTTACCTTAAACAAGGACCGTTTAGAAAACAAAAACAAAAACAAAAAACCCAAAGCAAAAGAAAACAAAACAAAAACAAACAAACAATGAAATTTTGGCTAGATCAAAGAAGACTTCCCAATAGCGAAAGAATTAAGGGATGGATATTGGGATATTACAGAAGTTGAAAAATCTTTTTCTAAAACAGCAGAAATTTTACTACATTGTAAGTTTCATGGGGCCACAAATCCTATCTTTTATTTAGCTCTCTTTTTTCCCCACTCCATAATGTGCATAATGCATAGGCTATGATATAAAAGCAACTTAATGTTTATTGAATTACCTTCTCCATGTTCTGCATTTGTTTGAGTAGTCCAAGGGGATGGAGGAGATAGTCACTGTCTTAGCCACAGGGTTAATGGTACACAGTGGTTAGAGTAGTAGGCATGGAGTCAGGAATTTTTCTTGTACTGTCATTTCAGTTATGTCTGTCTCTTTGTGAGTCCATTTTGGTATTTTCTTGGCAAAGATACTATTTTTTGCCCTTTTCTTCTCTAGTTCATTTTACAGATGAGGAAAATTGAGGCAAAAAGGGTTAAGTGACTTGCCTAGGATCACACAGATAGTACCTGAGGCTAATTTGAACTCAGGTCTTCCTGGTACTCTATCCACCCTGCTGCCTAGCTGCTTACATCTGCCTTAGACACTTAACAACTATGTGATCTTCGGCAAGTCACTTGTTTGCCTCAGTTTCTTCATTTGTAACATGGGAATAATAATAGCACCTATCTCCCAGGTTTGTTGTGAAGATCAAATAAGATATTAATTGTAAAGTGCTTAACACAATGCTTGGCACATAGTAAACATTATATAAATGTTAGCTATAATTATCAGTTCTCCTCCTCCAAACCTTGGAGCAACTGACAGAATCTAAGACTAAAACATCATTTTAGAGACTTCATACTCAAATTTCTTCTTTGTGTCCTTGGGGAGACCCTAGTCTGAAGGGAAGTATGGTCTCTACGCCCTCAAGGAAGCTAAAAAGGAAGGCAATGTTTTAAAATATAATGAATGTAAGAGCAGCTGTAATTTTGGAAATTGTAACATGCCCGATGAGGACACACTGTAATGACAAGAATTTTAATGACTAATGGCAATTATTGAGAAAGAAGTTTTCAGTAGCAAAATGAGTCAGTGTGTGTTTGCCCAACATTGTCCTTCAGGGGAGAAGCCAGTCTGGATCTAATGGCTGGCCCCTGTATTTTAGACAGAAATACTCCCTAGATTACTAAATGGGAAATTAATTCATTGAACTACCACAATTTGATGGAAATAAATTATTGTAATGTACAAGGCCCTTTGATTTGGCCCACTGTTCACCACTGGGCTGGTATACAATGGGAAAAGAGTCAAATATGGATTTAGAAGATCTAGATTCAGATGCTGGCCCTCCTAGGGGGATGCAGCCAAGCAGAACAAATGGAAGATCTTTAAATATTTCAGCTCTGCTATCATGTCCCCCTGAGACTTCTCTTTTCCAGGTAAAACACTCCCTTTCACCCCTATTTCTTCAAATGATCCTTTTGTGTCAGGGGCTCAATGCTCTTGACCCCCCTGGTTTACCTTCTCTAGATACTTTTCAGCTTATCAATGCCCTTCTTGCAATGTGTAGTCTAGAACTGAACATGATACTTTATATGAGATGTGACAAGGACAAAGTACTGTCGTAATATCATCTCCCTATTCCCAGAAGATATGTCTTCTTAAGGCAGTTCAATATTGAGCTAGGGTTTTTTTTTTTGGCTGCTACATCAAACTACTGACTCACACAGAGCTTGTGGTCCACTAAAATGCTCACTTTTTTTCACAATAGCTGCTCTCTAACCACATTTCTCCCCTCTTATACTCATCAAATTAATATTTTTGGATCCAAGTCTAAGGCTCTGCCTTTGGGTCCCATTGAGTTCCATCTTACTGGATTCTTGCTTATTTTTTGGCTCCCAACTTTGTCCGTCAATATGCCACCTGTCCCTTTCAATTTTGTATCATCTGCAAATTTGATAAGCATGTCATCTATGCCTTTATGTAAGTCAGTGATAACAATGTTGAATAGCACAGGGCCAAGCACAGATTCCCTGGGTCTTTGAACTGGAAACTTCCTACCACATTAACATTAAATCATAAACAATGTCTCTTTGAATCTATACAGCCATTCAATATTGAATCCATTTTGTTTGTACAGTGTAGAATACATATTTCTCTATTCTCTCTACAAAAATAATATGAGATCAAGAGCTTTACTACCGCATGATGAATATGAAAATATGTTTAGAAGAATTACACATGTTTAATCTATAGTGAATTGTTTGCTGTCTTGGGAAAGGGGCAATGGGAGAGGGAAGGAGAAAAATTTGCCTTTAAAAGGTTTTGCAAAGGTGACTGTTGAAAACTATCTTTGCATGAAAAAATAAAATACTATTTTCAAAAAAGAGCTTTGCTAAAATCTAGGTAAATTATATCCACAGCATTTCCTTCCTTGATTGGTTTAGTAATCTTTTCCCCAAAAAGGAAAAAAAAAAGGTTAATCTAGCAAGACCTGTTCTTTTTTTTTTTTTTAATTTTTTATTTTATTTGCATAACATATGTGTGGGTAATTCTTCAACAATAACCCTTACATAGCTTTCCGTTACAAATTTTTCCCCCCAACTCCCCACCCCTCCCCTAGATGGCAGGATATCCTCTACATGTTAATTATGTTAAAATATTGGCAAATCGAATATATGTATACATATTTCCAAACATCATTGTTGTGCAAGAAAAATCTTGTCTACACAAACGATATATCAGATAAAGGAAACACAATGTAAGCAAACATCAATCAAGGAGTATGAGAATGTTATGTTGTGGTCCACATTTCACATCCCTCTCTCTGGGTGTATATGGCTTTCTTCAGTGAACAATTGGAGGTGGTTTGAAACATTTCATTGTTGAAGAGAGCCATGTCCATCAGAATTGATCGTCATATAGTACTGTTGTTGCCGTGTATAATGATCTCCTCGTTCTGCTCATTTCACTCAGCATCAGTTCATGTAAGTCTCTCCAGGCCTCTCTGAAATCATCTTGCTGGTCATTTCTTACAGAATAATAATATTCCATAACATTCATATACCATAATTTATTCAGCCATTCTCCAATTGAAGGGCATCTATTCAATTTCCAGTTTCTAGCCACTACAAAAAGGGCTGCCACAAACATTCTTGCACATGTGGGGCCTTTTCCTTCCTTTATGATTTCTTTGGGATATAAGCCCAATAGAAATGTTGCTGGGTCAAAGGGTATGCACAGTTTAGCAAGACCTGTTCTTGATGAAGCCATCCTGACTCTTTATAATCACCACTTTTCTATCTAGATGTTCAGCAACTCTCTCTTTAACAATCTGTTCTCTTTAATGATTAGATCTCAGTGTTGTCTTCCAGCTATAGATCTGCCGGTAAGTAATCTTTTCTCATGAGGAAATTTAACCACTAACAGAATTGGCCCATGATGCAGCTACACACCTACCCCTGCTACTTCTTTCAGCTGCCTCTCTCATTGTAAAATAATAAATGAGTATCTGGTTTATAAATCGATCTCTTATGAGTTTTACTGAGGATACTCATTTCCTTAGAGCATTATCATTGCTAGGGGAACAGAAGAAATTGAATTTTTGAATCTGCAAAATTTGAGTATGAGACCCTGGACTCCAAGGGAAACCACTACACAGAGGTGTCCTTGGCACAAAATGAACAATTGGCTATGTTTTTGTTTGTTTGTTTGTTTTTGTTTTTTTATTTTTTATTTTTTTAGCTAAAGCACGGTCCCATTTTCTCTTCCCCACCTGAAGAAATTCAGACTCAAGTTCTTGATGATCTGCATTTATTGTCCCCTGAAGGGAGATCCCGAGGTAAGAATCCCAAGCAGCCTCTGTGGTAAAACGTTGAATGGAACCAAGATGGCCATACTAAGAAACAGATAAGAGTAAGGACCAGGGGTCTCCAATTCTCTAGTAAATGGACAAAGATGGAGGGGGGGGATGGTAGAGAGAGTCAAGGTGGGCTGTAGACTGTGGAACTTGGGATATCTGAGAAGCATCCAGAAATGGAAAAATGAGATCTAAGTGGTGGTGGTGGTGGTTTGGAGTGGGTCTGGGTGCTGGTTTGACATGGTTCAGTGGTGACACAGGAACAGGAAAAGATTGAGACAAGAAAAGGGATAGACAGACAAATAAGGAACAAAGAGAATGGGGTAGAGAGAGAACAAGGTACAGAGGCAGAAAGGAGACAGATGGGAAGGAGAAGAGAATAGGAAAAAAGTCACAAAGAAAAGGATACAGAGATATAGTAAATGGGGAGAAAGAAAAGGAGATAGAGAAAATGAGGATAAAGCTAAGAATAGTGATAGGATAATGAGACAGCAAGGGAAAATTGTAGTCAAATACAGAAACAGAGAATATACAAGGAATAATAAGTGTTAATGACTCACATGTATATATCAGAGAAGAAGAAAATTAAGAAAGACCTTTAAAGGAAGAAGTGAAATTGAGGGGAAAAAATTGCAGAATAGAGAAGAGGGGGAAAGGAGAGAGAGGAAAACGAGGAAGACAAGGGAAGGACAAGGAGACAGATACTAGAATTCTCCTCCCTGGGAAGACAGAGGTGGGTGCTTGGGGCTCCTATCACCTCTCTGCCCAGAAGGTCCAAGCCCTCTAGTAAGCATCCTTCCCGTCAGCGTTCCCCTAGGTCGTGGGGGAGGGGGCTCATACTCACGTCATACTCAGGTCTCATCATTGATACACTTCTCTGGGGCAGGTGAAATTTGGGGAGAATGAGAAAAATAGAAGTTGTCACTGGGGGTAGCTCTCTGGCCTCCAAAGACAAATCTCCTCCCATCCCCAAACACAAACACACCATCCTAGACCTTACCATCTTTGTGAAGGAAGAGAAGGAACTCATCAGTGAAGCCCAGTGATTGGGCAAATTCAATGAACTTTTCCTTTGGCTCAGATGTGAGTTCTTTTGTTCTCCCTGTAACCAAGTGGGTAACAAAGCTTCAGTCCCTGAGGTTTTCTCCCAGGGGATCCAGCCCCTCAACCTATTCCTGCCTCCAACACTCATCCCAATCCCTTATCCTTGTCTTGAGTTCTAATTGAGCCCGGTCCTAAGAGACCTGCTCACATATACTTGGCTTCCCAATCATCCAGAAACAGTGCAAGAACTCATGGGGGAAAGAGCCATAGCTTGAGATTCTAAGATGTGGGTGACATATTGGTGACTAGAACTTGGGGCTAGTGACTCTATGTGGGAGCCAAGTTCCACCCTCTTTAAATTTAGATCATGGGTCTCAGTGAGGGAGATAAGGACTCATGAAAGAAGGAAAGAGGTCAGTCACTCAACAAACATTTATTAACACTACTGTGCTACCAGTCGTGTTAAGTAAAATGGTCAGTGAAAGGAAGGAGCTCAGCAAAAAATGTGGGGGAGGCCCATTGTTATTATCTCTTTAGAGGAATTATAATAATAATTATCTTTCTCTCCCTCTCTGTGCATGCATGTGCACATATACACACATGTATATATACACACATGTATATTATACCGATATGTAATTTAACCATATATACATGTGTATATGCATGTATACATGCACAAATATCTTTTAAATAACCAGTCTTTGTGTAGTACTTTTAAGAGTTGCAAAGCACTTAACATGTTAGCTCATTTGATCCTCACAGCCCTCTAAGATAGATTCTGTCATGAATATTGTTTATCTTATTTCACAAATGGAAAAACTGATAATTTAAGTGATTTGCCCACTGACACTCAGTAAATGGCAATATGAAGACTTTGTTTTCTGACTCCACATATTCCATCAGATTGCACCGGACTATGGGAAGCAGTGAATGATGAGGGAGAGGGGCTCATTAAAGGGGAGGGAGCTCAGGGCTCATTGAAGGGGAGGGAGTTCAAGGATTCTCTCCTCCTTTCTCACTCTGCCTCCCACTCAGGAATTCTTTTTGGGTTATGGGAGGAAATAGCCAAGGATGCCACCAGCAAAGGAATTGGAAAAACAACTAAAGACGTACCATACAGGCTTGCCATGAAGTTCACCTTGCTCTTTTTGACACTGTGAAAGTATAGTATGGCAAACTCGTCATAATTGGTTGTCACCACTCTGAACACATACTTCGTAACACCATAGGCTGGTCACAGTGAGAGAGGGGGGATGTGGTCAGAGACTCAGAGGGCTGGTCCCCATCTGAGACCCCAGTGTTTCATCAGAGGGAGACGATGACACTAGAATCCTCAACCCCAACCCCAGCAGAAGATGTTATTGGGCAATATCCCCTTCTCAGTCATGATCCCATGAGCAACTTGTCTGACAGGTCCCCACACTTACCTTGAAAATTGTCCAAGGCAAACTGGCCTGGTTTACCCTTTGGGAAAAAAGTCCTGAGCCCAATATCACAGGACTCACCCCTGGAAAAAGGAATGGGGATGTGTATGTGAGGTGGGGTCCCCCACACTCTGGTTCCCCAGACACCAGAGGAGACACTTATCAAATCTCTAAGTAAGATGTGTGATGGGCCCCAGTGTAGGCAAGATGGAATCCTGGAGCCCAAGGGCTTCAGGTGCTTGGAAAGAAAGGGGAGCAGATCCTTTCCCCTGCCCCAGCCTCCTCTCTCCCCCCAAGTGCACCCCTCACTTGATCAGATGGGAGATAACTCTGTAGCTGTGGTCTGCTTGTAGCTGGTATATAATAGCATACATCTTATAGTGTCTCAGGCTGTCAGTGTTGATGTTGCTCCCTGCCAGGCCGATGACGTACCATTTCCCTTGGAACTGAAGGGAAGACAGGTGACTGGAAGTCCACACGAACAGAAGGCTGACCCTAGGTACCTGCGATGCTGCTCTAGCAATTATTTCCTGGGACCCTAGAAGCAGTACAACCTCAGAGAACAGAGCACCTGGAAGTGGTCTAGTGGTAAGTGAGTAAATGAGGCTAAACTAGAAAGGAGACTTCCTTGGGTTCTGTGCTGGGTGGAGATCATGTCTTCCCTCCAGCAGGTCAGTCAGACATAGAGAGCTCTTTGTCACCTAAGAGTGTTCAATGCAATTCAACAAACATTGATGAAGTACCTACCATCTGCAAGATGCTGTGCTAAGAGTATGTTTTTAAAAATGCAATGGATGAAATGCAATGAAAAATAGTATAGTCCTTGAACAGGTCTCAAGGAATAGACAATCTACTATTAGGAAAAATAATTCAAGATAGAATATGAAAGGGGAAGAGGGAAGGTCTAGACAAAGTACCCTGAGAAGAGAGAAATAAGAGAAGACTTTTAATTGGGTAAGAGCAGAGAAAGCTTCCTAAAAATTGGTCTCCTGAGATGTCTGACCATCGAGTGTGGGATTTCTATGGATTGTTGCCATCCTGGATGATGAGAAAGGCTTACTGTGGGGCACAAGGAAGAACATCAGATTTGACCTCAGGAGACCTGGGTTTGAGGCTTTGCATTGTAACTTACTATCTGTAGTAAACCCCTCAGCTTCTCTGGTCCTCAGTTTCCTCCTCTTTAAAAGTGAGGAGCTGGAAAGATAGTCTTTGAGGTGAATCAGCCAACAAGCATGCAACAAACACCTTGCATGTGTTAGGAATTATGCTACATGCTAGGAATACAAAGACAAAGGTGACATCGTTCCTGCCCTCCAGAAATGTGTTCTAACATGAACACAAAGTAGATACAAGATTATTTAGGAGTTTCTCCTAGCTTATGGCATTCTGGGTCCTGGGTCTGCCCTGAACAATTAATACTCATGCAAAGACTCCGAGAATGTGGAGACCAACTCTCTCCCATCCAGTCGGTAGCTTCCTCAGGGCTGAGATGTCTCTGACAGAGCTGGGACCAGAACTTTGGTCTTCTGACTCATAGTTTACTTTTCTTTCTACCATATAACCTTACTCTTTGCATAGATCTTTGTCACCCTCTCCCTTCCCTTCTCCTCAAGTGACAGGAATTAAAACTGCACCCCCACCTCCATCCCTGCCCTTTTTATCACACCTCTAGTTCTAGTGGACTCCACTTACCTTCTTTGCTTGGAAATCAAACTGTAGAGGAATTTTTGATAGGACTGGTGCAGAATTCCGGAGACGATTATTTAGGGCCCCCAGCAGGATCATTCCTGTCCACATTGGACTAAAAGACATCTTTCTTCTAGTTGACTGTATCACAGAGGAGATCCTGAGGAAGTGTTGAGGACTGGACCTGTTCATGTATGGAAGAAAGTACATGAAAGACTTGGCTTTTAATGGGCCCAACTTGGTGTCTGGCCACTAGTCAGTTAATTCATTCCTTGCTATATTTAGCAAGGGTTATCATCTTGTACAGCTAACGCTTATCCCCCTTTCTCTTCCTGGTTGGGATTTCAAAAGATGGAGAAAGAGAGAAGGAGAGCAAGAAGGTTCTGTTTGTGGGGAGAGACTGAGAAGAAGACCCCATGGTGATTTCTTCCCTAGCTCCTCCTATTTTTGTGTCCCTGAAAAACAGGGTAGTTTTGGGTTCTCCATTTACTCTTTCACTCATTCAAGCAAGGTGTAGAATGGGTATCCATCACAGAGAAAATGTAGCTAGCAGACCAGGGAGCCACGACCAGTCCAGCTCTGGACTTTGGGGGTCTCTACCTCTGTTATTGCAGTCCTCTTTGGGGGAGAGGTCAAGTGATTTCCTTCTTCAAGTAGTTGGGCAGAATTCATCCATTATTAGGTACCTGATGAGAACCCAAGGAATACCTGTCTCTGCCAAAAGTAGGATGGGCTCTTTTTCATAGCCAAAGAGAGGAGAGTAGGAGGACAGCAGTGGGGAGGCTGGCAGGTTAAAGGAGCCACCTTCTTTCATCTGCATATCAAGAATGTGGTGTCCCTAGCACGGAATGTCCTGCGTCCTGATCCCCAGGCCACAGGGACAGGATCACCATCAATATTGTTTGCAGAGAAAAGGATAGGTCTCCCGCTCTATTCAAAAGCCTCCAGACTTTTGGCCCGCAGAGAGATGGGGTCCTCTGAATAGAAATTCCAATCTAGAGGGAGAGAGCCAAGAGGTCTTGGCATTCAAAGCAGAGCCTGTCCAGCTCACAGGACATCCCCTGGGCAGGAAGAGAGAACTCATATCCACTCATTCCCAGATGGTCCACGTGAGGGGCCTGGCCTAAATGAACTTTTAAGGTCCCCCTCAGTTCTAAATCATCTGTGTCCTGCCTCTATGCTCGTGGCCCTACAGGGGATGTAGCACCTGGACCCCTGAGTAGGAGGTGAGGGTGGGGTCCTTAGTCATTGCTACCCCTTTAGCTCCAGAGGTGCCCTCAATCTTGCTCAGAAAGGGCCCAGGAAGGAGAAGGGCAGGTCTGGAGGTGAGTGTGACAGTAAGAGTTCAAAGCAGCTCTAACCTCATTGCATGATCCCAATGTTAGCTTTAGCAGGGATATGGTCAGCAGGAAGAATTCAAGCCAGATTCCTAGTAGGCTGCATGAGGAGGGGGCAGCAGATGGGTTCCAGATGGATTTACTCTGTAGATAAACATGATGACAGGGCAGTTTGAGCTGGAATTTCACAAAGGTTGGGGAAAGGGTAAAAGGTTGGAATTCTTCCTCACTACCATCACCTATCAGACCCCGAATAGGACCTACTTGGTAGATGCAGCAAAGTTATAAAATTATAAATTATCATATAGGCCAGAGATTTTTAAACTGACATCTATGAACTTTTAAATTTTTGTACTGTTTTGCTAGCTTTTCTCCTTTGCTTTACCTTGAATTTATTTTTAATTTAATTTAATTTTTTTAATTAACAAGCATCATCTGCCTCTCTTTGCATATGTTTGTCTCTATTTCTGTTTCTCTCTCACATTACCCTCCTCACCAAGATGGTGGTGGTAGAAACCAAAATATCCTGCAACAAACACACAAGGAAAATACATTTCCCATTTTCACCATGTCCAGAACTTAATGTGTCTCCCTTCATTTCTAATCTAGCACCTCTCTGTTAGGAGGTGGGTAGCATTCTAAGTCATCAGTTCTCTAAAATCATGGCTGATAATTGTTTTTAATCAATGTTTTTAACGCTCTAAAAATTGTTTGCTTTTACAATGTTGTAGGTATGGTATAAATTGTCTCTCTGATTCTTCTCACTTTACGCTGTAACTTCACATGAGGGGATGCCAGTTACCTTCTTCTTTGTGGTTTCTAGTTATTGGGATAACCCTCTTGTTCTTCTACTTTTCTTCCCTTTTCTTTCTAACCTTTCCTTTATCCTTTTAAAATGATAAAAACATATAAAAAACACTACTAGGCTCTTCAACTCATTTGAATTCCCCTGTGAATCCAGCTGACATTAAAGTTCTGAAGGGACACTTGCATCATCACTCCCCTCCATTAAAAGCAAAGATCATATTTTATAAAGTCTTTTCTGATTATCCACTAGTATTTATGTTTTTATGTTCTCTTTATGCCTATATTTGTATTTCAAAATTTCTATTAAACTTAGGTCTTTTTAACAATAATTTTTGGAAGTCTTCTATTTTTATCTCTCTTGCTTTTTAGAATATTATATTCCATGATCTCTCCTTTATAAACAGTAACTGCCAAATCTTCTGTAATCCTGACTATGGCTCCTCAGTCAGTATTTAAACTTTTTCTTTCTAACTTACTGAAGCATCTTCTTTTTGATCTGAAAGCTCTGAATTTTGGCTATAACATTACCAGGAATTTTCATTTTGGGATTTCCTTCAAGCTGGTGGATTCTTTGTATTTCCACTTTACTCTTTAATTCTAAAAGATACAAGCAGTTTTCATTTATGATTTCTTGAAATATGATACACAGGCTTTGTCTTAATTTTTAAGTAGGTTGACGATCCTTAAATGAACTCTCCTTGATCTGCTTTCCAGTTCAGTTGTTTTTGATATTTGATAGCTTTCATTTTCTTCTATTCCTCAATCTTTTGATTTTGTTCTTCAGATGGTCTCATGGAATGGGACGATGGTCTTGTGGGACCATTCTAATTTTAAGAGAGTCTATTACTTGGGTGAAGTTTTATAATTCTTATCCCAAGATAGTCATTTTCTTTCCAAGATTCACTTCCATAGCTTTCATTTCTTTCAAAATTATTTCCCTCTATTGCTTTCATTTATTTATAAAAACAATTACACTTATTTTAAAATTCTTAACTCATTTCTTCCAAGGATTCTAATTGATCTTGTGAGCAAACTATTTATCTTTAAGGCTTTGCTTAAAGGTAGGATTTTGGAGTTATTCTTTTCTTCTGAGTTTGTCTTGACATGTCTAGCATCCATATTCTTTTTGGTTTAGTCATTTTCTAGTGATCTGCTCTGGACATCCTGACATTGCTGAACTATCTTAGGGTTCTTTGGGGGCTGAGTTGGGATTCTGATGCCTCTGAGGAACACCCCTACACTTCTTCCCTCATGGTGGTGACTGAGTCTATGATCTCCTCTGCCTGATTCTAGGCTGGGTTAATTGTGTGCTGAGTCCATGTTCCTAGCTTCTGAAACAGTTGATTTAGGCTGTCTAAGACCAAAGTCAATTCTGTGAATCTGTGGGTTGCAGGACTAGCTAGGAGCTCTGGGCATGAAATCTGAGCTACTGACCCTCTGAGAGGGTCACTTTTGTGCTTATGGCTAGGTAATTAGCTCTAGATATTCTCTGCTGTTGGTCTAGCTTAGAACTCTGGGAATTGAGTCTGGAATTCGAGCCCACGCTCCATTTCTGGCAAACCTATCTAATTGTTTTTATTCATTTAAAAATAGCATTCTGAAAGAGAGGTCCACATATAGGCTTTTCCAAATTGCCATGACTCGTAAAGAGGTTAAAAATTCTAGACTGAGTCCTTCATTTTGCAGATAAGGAAGCAGGGAGTAGAGAAGGGTAAGTGATCTAAGTCTGAGAGAGCAAAAGGACTTGGGCATGAGTTCAGAAGCTCTAAATAATGGCAGTGTCAGAGGAAAGAAGCTGATAAACATTTTCATATCTGGAAAGAAAGCTATATCCAGGGACTACTGCACAGAGAGTCATAGTATCTGACAGAATTCAAAGAACATTAGGGAACTCTTTAGTCTAATTTCTTCGTTTTATGGAGGAGGAAACTGAAACCTGGAGGAAGTGATTCACACATAGTTGGGTGGAGGGGGATCCAGTTCAGAACCAGTATCTCCTCATTCCTGGCCCAGGCCTCTCTGTCCACCATACCACACTGCTTCTTCACTTAGTGTCTCATTCTGGACAGAGAATGGCCTGTGACTCTCCACTTCCTTCCCTGGTACACAACTCCTTCTTTCCCCAACATCTCTTTCCCTTGGGTAACTTGGCTTTCTCAGCCCCATGCCAGTCCCTGCTCTGGATCTTCTGCCATCTTATCCTTTTCTCAAGACTCCAAGGATAGGGCCACTATGGGAAAACATGTAATATCTCAGGAACAAACTGCTTCTTTTGGGGATGAATAAATACAGTTGCTACTGGGAGACCTTGATCCTTCTTCCTAAGGAATCCTGAGAGAAAAAGAGATCCATGAGCAGCTGTATCAACCCCTACTACTCAGGATTTTTTGTTTCTTTTCTTTTAAATAAAAGGCTAAGATATTTGCCAAAATAGGCTGTGTGTGTGTGTGTGTTCTTGTATTTGTGGTTTTGGTTCATCCCTTCTCAGTGACTAGAAATGATGAGTCAGAAGGACAATAGCCTAAGAGGGTTATAGCGTCTATAAGATGTTGGACATGAATTCTAAGGCAGACTCTGTCAGAGAGAAATGAGATAATCAAAAAGAATCCCTCAGGTTTGATGAGAATAATTTTAATGAAAAAAAAAATAATCTTCTTACACTCCAGTCTGAGTCCTTAGATGACTTTGTGGACTCGAGAAATGCCTTCAGCTATTGGGCACCTGCCTAAAAAGGCTGGAACCTACTGGAGTCACCTGGAAATCAAGTTCCCTGCTAGAGTCCCGAGTCAGTAAAATCAGAGGCCATTGGAATTAGGGTCACTGGGGAAATAATGAGGTCAAAGGTCCAGAGAAAGCACCAGTCCCAGAATTGTGGGAACCAGTCCCCGATCTCTGAATGGACAGCAGTCATGATATGACAGCAGTCTGGAAGCAGCTGACAAGTCTCCTGCTCTCACACTGATGGGGGTACTGTGCCTGGCCCCGGCTTCTCCATTCCAACTCAGCTTTTCATTTCTGCAACACAGAAAACAGACTGAGAACTGTGGGCAATTGTAGCCTATGCCTTCACCACCCAGACCAAGTGAACCTGTAACTCTAATAGCTCACATTCATATAGTGCTATAGTGTGCACCAAGCACGTTCTTCATCTCAACCCTGTAAATCAAGGATTGAAAGCATCGCCCCATCTTACAGACAAGGAAACTGGAGACTTTCTGCCCAAAATGGAAGAATTCAAGGTTCAAATCAGAGGCTTCCTACTCATATGCCTCTCAAAAAATAACTGTGAAACAGTGAGAGATGAATAGCTTTTAAAAAATCACATAAGAAAGTGAAAATCAGATAAAACAGAGGAGAGAAGTGGAGAACATTGATACAATGGGGGAAAAATAATGAGGAGGTAAAGTAGTACAAGTACCAGCAGCACTACAGATGAAAAAAGAAAAGTGCAAGCTATCCCCTAAGACTGCCTCCATTTGAATAAATGATGCATTTAATTTGGACATGAATTAACACCATTATGAAAATCACAACAGTTCAGAGAAAGTAAAAAAAAAAAAAAAGTCAGGGACACTGAGACTATAATTAAATTTTTTCAAAGGTCTAGAAGAAGTAATAATAATTGTAAAAAACCCAATGAAAGAAGGCTTCTCATAGCAAAAAGCAGGACTATAGGGTGACACAGTCTAAAGTAGAAAAATAACATTAGAAAATGATTCAATTATTGAAAGAATTGGAAAATATAGCCTCAAGTTACAGCCTTGGAAGCTAGGTCAAGACACAGCAGCAACTACAAATTTAGGAAAACAAAAGAACATGAACACCAGATTTCAGGAATTTGTTCAAGAAAACTTTCCAAAATTAACAAAAATAAATAGCAATCTACAAAGAGAAAGAATTTACTGGAGCTCACTGAGGAAACTGAGGCTCCAGGAGGTTTGCTGATATATATCTAAAGTCACACAGCTAGTATCTGAGTTCAGACTCAGGTCTGGTTTCTCAAATCCAAGGTTAGATAATTTTCTTCTTAACCACATTGATATGATGGGGCTTCTGGAAAATGAAAGGCTGACAGTCCCTATGAATATATAATAAGATATTATATGGAACTGTGTGTTTCAGGTGGAGGGAGAAGCTAATCATGAAGTGCCCATTCTCTTGGGCTGGGGATGGTCCAAGACATCTTCTGTGTATGTTCCCCATTCCCTATTCCCACCCCCAACCAAGGCTGCACTCACCATCCAGGATCTGGAAGTCATGGGAGGAATCGCAGAACCCTGTGGGTGTAGAGGTCAAAGGATAAGGGCATCAGAGTAGGAACAAAGGGTGCCATGATGCAGGGAGTACTCATTAAAAATCTTTATAGTCTTAGTCTCTGCCCAAATAGAGGGAAAAGGAAAAGGGAAGGGGGGAAGTCAAGACAGGGTCAGAATCACCAGTTGTCCACTCAGTCAGAGGCTCACAGAGTTATGGTCTGGTAAGGATTTTAAGAGAAAATCCTGACTTCATTTTACATCTGGGGAAACTGAGTTTTAAAGAAGTAGTGATTCCACATTGCTTAGATATAAAGGGAAATGTCATAACTCAATTAGGATAGCAAGGACCATATTATCTATCAGATTTATAGGTGAAAGGAATGTGTGAAAGAAGAACATTTGGGGGAAATTTTATAGTTAGCTTCTCAGATATCTCAAATATATAGAAAACTAAGTCAAATTTATGAGAGTATGAATCATTCCCCAATTGATAAATGATCAAAGGATATGAACAGACAGTTTTTGGAAGAAGAAATCAAAGTAATGACAATTACATGAAAAAAATGGTCTAAATCATTATTGATTAGAGAAATACAAATTGAAACAGTTCTGAAATACCATCTTACACCTATCAGATTTGCTAAAATGCTAGAAGGGGAAAATGACAAATGTTGGAGAGATGTGAAAAATTTGGACACTGATATACTGTTGGTGGAGTTGTGAAATGATCCAACCATTTTGGAGAGCAATCTAGAATTATGCCCAGAATTATAAAACGGAATATAATTTTTAGCTCAGCAATACCACTATTAGGTCTGTTTCCCAAGGTGAAAAAGGAAAAAAAACCTAATATGTTTGTAAAATACTTGTAGTACTTCTCTTTGTGGTGGCAAAGAATTGGAAAATAAAGGGATGAATGTGGAATAGGAAATGACTAAACATTATATATGATTATGATGTAATCTACTGTGCTAAAAGAAATGGCAAACAGGTTGGTTTTAGGAAAACACAGAAAGTCTTGCATGAAACAGTGCAGAGTGAAATGAGCAGAATCTACAAAACATTATATATAGTAACAGCAATAGTGTTTGAAGAATAATGTCAACAACTAAGATAGTTTGAATAATATGATTACTCAAATCACCTGCAAAGGATTTAAAAAGGAAAATGCTATTTACCTCCAGAGAAAGAAATGACATATGGAAATATGCATTATATGGTTCCATATATATTTATATCAAATGTTGGCCTTCTCTAATGTGAGATTGGGAGAAAGGGAAAGAGACAACTTGAAACTCAAAATGTAACCAAAAAAATAAAATTTAAGGAAGGAGAGCATTAAGACATGGGCAGTGGAAAACTCCTCTGAGGGCCTTTCCAAATCTGAGATTGTGTGAGCCTGTGGCCTGGGAAAGCCTAGAGTATAAGAGACTGGTTTCAAGAGCTAAGCCAATAGGAAGGTAACATGGGTGGGAAAACTCACCATAAGTGGGGAAGTAAAAGGTGAAGTCTTCACTTAATGTGGCATCAGTGACTCGTTGTTCATACTTGCTCAAGACATCATCACTAACAGGGAAGGACCTAGCTGCAGGGGAAGAAATGAAGTGGTTCTGGGAATGGGTTTCTGGAAGATACTTGGGTAGACCAATCAGAACTCAATTTTTTTTTCTGTTTCTATGTCAGTGAAAATATCCTAGGCTAGGGATAGAGATGGGAGGTGCATGAGTCTCAGCTCTTGGTTCTCCACCATCCTCAGTGCTGCTCTCTGTCCCATGGCCATCTCCAGCCCCCTCTTACCATAGAGCTTTATGGAGAATTGCTGGTCCCTCTGGTAGTACAAGATGGCATATTGGTGGTAATCTGTCTCCCCCACCACTACTTCCACACCATGGCTGCGTCTTCTTCTACCTAGGAACAGAAACTGTCATCTCACCTTGCATCTGGTGCCTTAAAGAAGGAGATGAGCACCTGCCCCAGGGCCTGAAGTCAGCATCTCAATTCAAATCTCACCTCAGACACTTACTAGCTGTAACTCCTCTCCCATCTTCTCAAAGTCTAGGCTGCATCTCCTAGAATTCAAACACCTACTGCTATCCCTTTCTCCTCCCATCACTTCCTTCCAGTAGGACTCATTAGAATTGAGTCAGGACCTAGGGCCTCTCAATTCTGGGCCTCTTAATCACTGTTGCTCTTTATATCCCCTCCCCTAATGCCCACTCTTACCTTGGAGATGGTATCTGCCCTGGAGCTCGGTGGGCTCATAGCTTTGCTTGATTTGCCAACAGATCCCGTCCCTAAAGAGCAGATATATTAGGACTTCAGAGATAAGGAAGGCAGCTTATCACCCTGATCCAAGGGTTACTCAAAAAATAACTTAAGTTAGATATTAAGGAACACTGAAGAATAGGATCTCAAGAGGGATTGGAAGGGGATACAGAGGAAGAATGAGAATTATCTGTAACCTTGAGCAGATAACCTTTCTGAATCTCAGTATCCTCTTCTGTAAAATGGGGGTAATGATAGCACCTATTTCATGTGATTGTTATAGGATGAAATGAAAAGGTTATGCTAATATGTAAAGTCCTTTTCAAATCTTAAAGTTCTTGTTATTATGATCATAGTACAGGGGTGATCGTGGGTTCTTGAAGGCTATATCAATGGAATGTAACTTTTTAAAAATAGTATTTTATTCTTTTTTTTTTTTTTTTTTTTTTTTTTTTTTT
>JAJPUD010006626.1:0-34178 GCA_023553655.1 Myrmecobius fasciatus | reverse complement strand
TTTTTTTTTTTTTTTTTTTTTTTTTTTTGCTTTTTGCTGGGGCAATTGGGGTTAAGTGACTTGCTCAGGGTCACACAGCTAGTGTCTGAGATTAGATTTGAACTCACGTCTTCCTGAGTTCAGGGCGGGTACTCTATCCACTGCGCCACCTAGCTGCCCCAATAGTATTTTATTCTTTCAAACACATAAAGATAGTTTTCAACATTAAATTTTTTAAAAACTGTATTCCAAAGTTTTCTTCTTCCCTCCTTTCCCTTCTGCCTCCCCAAGACAGCAACCAATCTTTTGATAGGTCTTATCAAGCTTGAAAAACTTTGCGTTTGGACCAGGTGATGACTGCATTTCTTGTATAAGGACTGGTTTCAAAAAGTTTTTTGAGGCTCCTTCAAGTTGGCTGCTGGGAGATTTGATTTTTTTCACCATAGATTCTCTTAGACTTGTCTCCTAAGGCAAACAGGGGTTGTGATCTCTAGTGGAAAGAGCACCCACATTGGTAAAAGTATTGGAGTAATAATACTAATAAAAATAGTAAAAAACAACAACAACAACAACAAAAAAACCTATTGGATACTGAGCAAGACATGAATTGGTAGGTATAATTATGCAACAAAAGTTCTTTGTTTTTTATGGACTGGAAGATGAAAAATTCCCAAAATAGAAATACAGAGTTTAAAATATTTTGGAGGATTCAACCAATAAACCTGATTAGAGCCAGATCATTATCATAGACTGAACTGTTGCCCACAAGTGCCTGCACTTAACATTGATTCATAAAAACTCAAGAACAATGTTTTTATTGTATTTATTTATCATTTTATCATTATTATTATTTAAAAGAATAATTTTTATTATATTAATTTATTATTTTTAAAACAATGTTTTTACTAGATGCTACTAGGCATGTAGGAGCAAGATCAATATTTAAATGTTTAGCATAAGCAATTACAACTTGGAAATCAGCAAACATACATACTGCAAATCAGGGTTTGAATTGTCATCTTGTTGATTGTCTAGAGTCTAAACTTAAGAAAATGATGGTAGAAAAGTTAACAATGCAAGCTAAATGTAAAAATGTGTCCTGCATCCTTAACAGATGGAGAGTTGGCTGTTAAAGATTTGCCAGCACACCTTATACTCATGATTTTCTAGCTGCAGGAAAAGTTTTTAAAATATTAAGACTTAGCAGAGGGTGTCAAAACCATTTAGGGACAGGACAAAGTTTATGGATCCTCGTTTTCTTGTCTGCTATTGGAATTGTAGGTGGTTCAGTGGATAGAGCACCTCCTGTAGTCAGAAGGACTTGAATTCAAATTCTACATTATACACTTACTAGCGGGTGATCCTGAGCAAGTCACTTAACTCTATTTGCCTCAGTTTCCTCATCTGTAAAATGAGGTCGAGAAGGAAATGGCAACCCATAACAGTATCTTTGCCAAAAAAATCCCAAATAGGGTCATAGTGAGTTGAACATGACTGAAATGACTGAACAACAAATATCACTGGAGTTGTATTGTGGATGCTTGTGGCTAGCCAATAGAGGATAAGCATCTATTCTAATGCTTGTATTCAATTACAAAAACCAAAAAAACCCAAAAAACCCAAAAAAAACCCAGTCATTTCATCCCCATGTGCAGTCATCTTTAAAATATTACATATAAATGAATGCTAATAGAAAATTTTTTTGTCTGAACTCCATTGAAAAAGATGGGAGGAAGAGGAATTTGGAACTCAAAATCTTAAAAAAATGAATATTGAAAACTATTTTTGTGTGTGATTGGAAAAAAACAAAATATTATTAAGTGTAATTTTTTTTTTGGCTGAGGCAATGTGCAAAATACAATTTGCATTTTGAATCTGGATACTAATAAATCTACCTAAAGAGAAATGACAAACCCTTCCTGATCCCTTTTCATTGCCTTAGCTTAAGACAGGCTTGATCCCTTTTAGAATATATAAGAGAGATATAAGTGTCATAACTCTTAAGAGATATAAGACATAACATGCCTCAAAAGTCTCAGTTGTTTTAAGTTTGGGGGATACCCAATGACTGTGTGTGTGTGTATATGATGTATGTGCATTCATGTAAACATCTAGGTAGTGGAGACAGCAATAACTTGGAGTCAGGAAAAACTGAGTTTAAATTTATCTTAAAACATTTACTAGTTGTATGACTTAGTTACTTTTT
Organism: Myrmecobius fasciatus; assembly: GCA_023553655.1. NCBI lineage: Eukaryota > Metazoa > Chordata > Mammalia > Dasyuromorphia > Myrmecobiidae > Myrmecobius > Myrmecobius fasciatus. The sequence continues at coordinate 31,993 of JAJPUD010006626.1, read as the reverse complement.
CACAAACTGCCTCAGTTTCCTCATTTGTAAAATGGAAATAATAGCACATATTTCCCAGGGTTGTTGTAATGACTCATGTAAAATACCTTGCAAACCTTAAAGCCTATAACAATGCTTTATTATCATAGGAAAAGATACTTGCAGGATTAAGCCTGCTGAAGCAATCTCAGAAATCATATACTGTAATATCTTCATTTTACATAAAGGGAAATTGGGACCCCTAGAAAGGAAGGGTTTTCTTTCTAATTATCCAGGGAGCAAGTCACACATCCTATTCCATATCCTAAGTAGCAAATGCTATTAAACTCACATCCTTCTGTGTCAGGCTTTCTCTCTGCAGTTTACTCACAGTTTCCTGAATGTGTTGACAGCCAGGGCTGGGCCGGACACTGCAGCCTGAATCAACGTAGCCTCTAACCTGTGGCTGGACTCCAGAAGGTGGCTGCACTTGGAGGCTACCGCCACCAGGAACCATGTTCCTGAAAACTGAGGGGACAGGTGGACTGGGACTAGAGAGACTTGACCATGGGCCCTAGGTTAGGGAACAGCCTCAGGGTAGCTAGGGGGCCAGAGGGGAATGGGGAACTCTCCAAACTGGTAGCAGGCAGGGGAAACCCTTCCCTCCAACCTCTTTTGGTTGCTAAGAGAAGCACAGTGTTTATGGGACAGAATGAGAGAAAATCCAAAAGTCTTAGGTTAGCTTACAGGTAGATAACAAGATTGAAGTTATTTCTGCACAATTTGGGGGGGAACTCTTGTTCTAAGGAGGTCTCTGATGCTTCATCTTGGGGAGCCCTTGTTCTAAGGAGGTCTCTGAAGCTTCATCTTGGGGAGCCCTTGTTCTAAGGAGGTCTCTGAAGCTTCATTTTGACCTTGGCTCTGGGAGTCATTAGGAAGATCCTACTTTGGGCAAAGGGGTCCTTGAGTTTTTTAGGGCAACCCTGCCTCTGTTTCTCTCTCTGTATCTCCCTCTCCCCCATGAAAATGAAAATTGAGAGGGTCCCAACTCTTCCTTCCTACTTTCCTCATTGTCCCTACCTGATGAGGGTCGAAGTTGGCCTGAGGTTGGATTTTGTCAATGAGAGCCAGAGGTGGTGGGGGTTTCTTCCGTCTCTGAGCAGAGGTGCCAGGGACCAGGAGCAGAGTAAGGAGAAGAGCAGACTTCAATAGCAGCATGGTGGTGATTACTCAATGAGCATAACTAGAGGTAGGAGGAATGGTCTCAGAGCCAGGGAAAGGCTGATCAATAAGTCAGAGTCCATTTGTCTGTATAGCAGGACCTAAATGGGTCAAGGGGAGGAGGGAGAGGTACTTCACCAAACGGGGATCCTCCATTTTTAAATTCCTTGCCTTTGGGGAGTCCCTGGTCTAAACCCTGTCATCATGAGAAACACATGGTATTGTAAAATATGAATGTTTACTTGTTGATTGATTAAAACAGATAGGACTGTAGAAATGAAAGATCATTTCCCTTATTTCAGCTAAGTGGTGCAATGGTTTGAGCATGGGATCTGGAGGACCTCAGGAAAACCTGAGTTCATTTGAGGATCAAATGAAATATTTTTAAAGCACTTAGCAGTGTCTGGCACATAGTAGGCACTATATAAATGCTAGCTATTGTACTTTGTACATAACTTGTTTCTCTTAATAAGTGATAACCCATTGGGTACTATAGTTAGTAAATTATGTTTTGTTTGAGCAAGATTACATATATGCACATGCACATAGATAAGTAGCAGGATAGAGAAAAGGTTTGGATTACTGATTATACAAGTATAAAGAATTTCTAGTATAGAAACTTACTCTAAAAAAAAAAAAGAAAGAAAGAAAGAAAAGAAACTTATTCTACCAGTGCATATCAGATACTCAGCATCTTGATTGCAGTGTTAGAGAGTTGTCCAGAATATTGTGTGGTTCAGGTGTCTATACACAACTAGCATGCATAAAAAAGAAATGGGTCTAGGAGCCCAACTTCCTGGCTCCAAAATCAGCCTTTCACCCATGCTCTCAGCATTTTGCTTATTCATATATTTTGCTCTCAGTCCCATGCACAATTTAAAAGGACAATAACATTAAAATTACAACACATCCAAAAAGAAATGGAAAGACACATGGTCATTGTAAGTAAACAGATATTTGAGGAGCAATAAAAAAGTATATAGCATGTAGGTAAGGATGGCATATCTAGAAAAGGAGCTCAGCTTGTGAGAATGAGAGATAACAATAGACAGACAAACAGACAGAATGAAGGGTATGTTTGTCCTGCCTCCCTTCCACAGACTAAAAGAACCAATGGAGAGGCTCCAGAGATGAATGATCCTTTGTGGAGACTTTATGGGAAAATGCAGACATAAAATCCCATAAGATAATAAGTATGAAGGAAAATCCACTTTCTTCCGTTAGTGGAGGGAAACCCCATAGAAGGGAGATGCTAGATTCACCAAAGTATTAGGTAGAACATGTTTCCTAGTGTGTCCTATCCTTCTTTTTTTTTTTTTTTTAAATAAAGCTTTTTATTTGCAAAACATATGTATGGGTAATTTTTCAACATTGACCCTTGCAAAGCTTTCTGTTACAAAATTTTCCCTCCTATCCCCCACCCCCTCCCCTGGATGGCAGGTAGTCTAATACATGTTAATTATGTTAAAACATTTGATAGATCAAATATGTGCATATATATTTATACAGTTATCTTGCTGTACAGGAAAGGAAAAAAAAAAAAAAAACCCGAGAAGGAAAACATAATGTAACCAAACATCAATCGAGAGTGTGAAAATGCTAAGTTGTTGTCCTATCCTTCCTACTAAATTGTGCTAGCAGTAGCTCTCTTTTCCTAGTAATAATCTTGTAAAGTTAGTAATGGGATTGGGACTGAACCTATGACCTCATTGGTCTAGAGAATTCCCAGGTAAGGAAACTCCCTCCAACAAAGCAGATTAGCATCTTCACTATAACTATAGTCTAGAGTTGCTTAGATCCTGGAGCAGGGAGAGATTAGCTGATTTATCCAAGCCAGTGTGTGAAAGAGGGAAGACAGAACTTCCATCTCCAATGCTAGCTTCCTATCCACTATTACACCATTCTATTGCTAAGGTTGAAAGTAAAAACATCATTATGACCATTTTATAAATGAGGAGAATGATATTCAGAATAATGAAGCAGAAGTAGATCGCCAAACTTTTGTGTCTTAACAGTCTTTCAAAAGTCCAAAAAAAAAAAATTACTAAAAAATTATTTCTCTAGTGGTCAAATCTCTGGTGATGTACATCTCTGAATTTGTCTTGCAAGACAATCACATGCATAGTTCTTGACCACCCCAATTCTAGAATCCTTTCTGGCTCAGTTAAGTCTATTTGTTCCCTAATGGAACAAGCCTTTCAGAATTTAATTATCTCCATGACAGGATTCAGTTCAATTCATAAAATATTCATTCAATGTCTGATATGAGCAAGCAAAAGAGAAGCTAAAGTATATATGAAAGACATTATCTTCCAGGAATTTATAACCTCTCAACAAGGCATCAGAGGAGGACTTTTTGACAGAAGCTGCTTATATTAGTGGCTGAATTCATCCATTTGACAAAGATTTATTAACCATCGAGCCCTGTGCTCAGCATTGAAGGAGAAAGAAAATTTACAAGTCCTGGACCTTTACAAAGAATTGGAAATTGAAGGGGTGCTCATCAATTGGGGAATTTCTGAACAAATTGTGGCACATGATTGTGATGGCATGCTATTATGCTATACGAAATAAAGAGAAGAATGATTTCAGAAAAACCTGAAAGATTTATATGAACTAGGATTTATACCAGGAATGCAGGGCTGGATCAATATTAGAAAAACTACCAGCATAATCAATTATATTAATAACCAAACTAACAAAAATCATATGATTATCTCAATAGATGCAGAAAAAGCATTTGATTAAATCCAACACCCATTCCTATTAAAAACACTAGAGAGTTTAGGAATAAATGGGCTTTTCCTTAAAATGATCAATAGCATCTATTTAAAACCAACAGCAAGCATCATATGTTATGGGGACAAACTAGAACCATTCCCAGGAAGATCAGGAGTGAAACAAGGCTGCCCACTGTCACCATTACTATTTAAAATTGTATTAGAAATGTTAGCTTTGTCAGTAAGAGAAGAAAAAAAGATTAAAGGAATTAGAGTAGGTAATGAGGAACCAAATTATCACTCTTTGCAGATGATATGATGGTATACTCAGAGAACCCTAGAGACTCAACTAAAAAACTACTAGAAAAAACTCACAACTTTAGCAAAGTTGCAGGATACAAAATAAATCCACATAGATTTATATGAACTAATGCATAGTGAAATGAGAAGAACCAGGAGAATGTTATAATAACAACAATTAGCCATTCTCAGTAAAACAATTCCAAAGAACTAATGATGGAAAATGCTATGCACATCCAGAAAAGGAACTGATGGAGTTTGAATGTAGATGACAGTATACTAGTTTCATTTTTTAATTTTTTTTTCTTTTGGTCTATTTTTTCTAATTTGGCATTATGTTGTATTTAATTGCACAAATATAACCTTTACCAAATTGCTTATCATTTTAAGGAGTGGGGAAGGGAAAGGAGGAATAAAATTTAGAACTCAAAATTTTAAAAAATGAATGTTAAAATTTGTCTTTAATATGTAATTGGAAAAAATACTAATTTTTTAAAAGAAAGAAAAATCATGGACTTACAGTTTACTTAGAGGAGAATACATATAAACAAAATAACTATAATATAAAATGTTTTATGATTAGTGCATAAAAGAGGAGACAAAATGTTATGTGGATGTCTAAGGTGAAAGGAAGATCATTACTGGCCAGGGAGGGTTTCATGCTTAAAGGAACATTTGTTTTGGACTTCTAAGAATGGGCAGACATTTTTTTTTAATTGTACAAAGTAGTTTATCATAAATCACAAAATCAGGTTTTAAACTTAAAGATTAACTTCCCTGGCTACATTATACCCATAGATCTCAAGCAGCTATCAGTAATCTAAATTAATAGTTCAGTGATACTAATAATCAGAATTTCTTTGTGATTCAGTAAAGTATTTAGTTATTAATATGCTGTATCCTATCATTAAAATATTATCAAATTCATTAAAATTATACCACATATATTATATATGCATAAACAAAATGTATCATATTCACTAGTTAACTAAATAAATGTTACTTCCTTTTTTTTTTCTTTTTTTGCTGAGACAATGGGGTTAAGTGACTTGCCCAGGGTCACACAGCTAGGAAGTGTTAAGTGTCTGAGACCAGATTTGAACTCAGGTCCTCCTGACTTCAGGGCTGGTGCTCTATCCAGTGTGCCACTTAGCTGCCCCTACTTCCATTTTTAAAGATATTATATTTCTGTACTTTAAAACTTTAAAAAATCAACCTGCAGCAAGAACAGGCTACAGTACCAATTCTTTGATTCAATACAATTTTCTATTATTCAAAAATTTTGAAAAGTAATTCTTGGAGTAAATAACACATGTTATGTTCACTTTTTTCCTTTCTTTTTATTCTATTTTTTCCTCTTGTGTTTTTCCCCTCTTGTTTTGATTTTTCTCTCCCAATAGGATTCATAAATGTATATTTTTAAAAATTGGAAAAGCAATTCCAACACCAAACTCTTCAATTACATACACACAATATGTGTACTTTTTTGAATTGCTAAAGAATTAACCATGTATGTATGCTGTAACAGCTTGTCTGAAGAAATGTTTTCTAAAGAGATGAGTAGGAATTAAACAAGCAAAGACTGAAAGGGGTATGTGTGGAACATTTCAAGCAGAAGTAATAGTGTGAACAGAAAGAATGAATGAATGAACAGAGACTTCCAGGTCAGAGAAAAAACATGAAATGGTGGAAAGAATACTGAATGTAGATTTGTGGGATCAAGTCCCTTCCCTTGTCTGGGCCTCCCTTGCTCATCTATAAAATGAAGGGGTTGAATTAGATAATCCCTCAGTCCTTTGCTGCTCCAGCTCCAGTTTCTGTGATCCGGCTCAGACCCAGTTATCCTGAATTACCAGTAGTGGGTTCTGAGACTCTCCCTTTTGCCCCACAAGTACTAGCTGTGCCAGTGTGGGCTCCCTCTGCATTCTGTCCACGTCTAGGGGCTCACTGAATCACTGAAATTGGAAAGCAGCTGGTGGAGATCAAGTAGTGCAACCTATTGGTGAATAGTTCTGGCAAGTGGTCATCCAGCCTTTGCTTGAAGCCTTCTAATGTAGCCACTGGATGAGACAGAGACATGGTGGAAAAGAACTGGAGATTTACAATCAGAGATCCTTGGTTCAAATTCTGTTTCCCTTACTCCTTTTTTTTCCCTGAGGCAATTGGGGTTAAGTGACTTGCCCAGGGTCACACAGCTAGGAAGTGTTAAGTGTCTGAAGCCAAATTTGAACTCAGGTCCTCCTGACATTAGGGCTGCTGCTCTATCCACTGCGCCACCTAGCTGCCCCTCCGTAGTCTATTTTTGGGTGGGGACCTATCTATCTAGCAGATATCATGGATGATGGAATGACCCAGAAACAGGAAAGACCTTACTGGGCAGCTAGGAGGCATAGTACACCGAGCACCGGACCTGAATTCAAATCCAACTTCAAACTTGCTAACTCCGTGAGGCTGAGGAATTAATTCACTTGGCCTCTGTTTATCTTAGAGGGGATAACAATAGCATCTGCCTCCTAGGATTGTGATGAAGAGAAAATGAGAGCATACTGTATCTATGAGTGTGTGGATATGTACTGCAAACCCTAAAGCCCAATTTGTAAGATCTATAGCTATTTTTGTTATTAGCTGTGTGACCTTGGGCAGATCACCCAATCTCTCGGTTTCAATTTTTTGACCAGTACAATGAATGGATTGGACTAATTAATTGGTCTTGAAGGTCTTCATTGTTAAGATTCAGGCCGCCCACAGCTCAGGAACGTAGCCTTGCTGCCTCCTGGTGGCTAATGGCAATCATGGTTAGGGAAAGTGTTCGGTTTGGCGCAGGCGCAGAAGAGGAGGGAGCCGAGCACGAGAACCAGAACTGCTAGAGGGAGGGGGAGGGACGAGGTGGAACGACTGGGAGGAGCCAACCATCGATGCTTCTGGGTTCGAGGCATCCAGCCTGGGGAGGACCCACATCATAGAGACGCGGAGAGAGCGACGGCTGCGGCGACTCGGCGCGCGAGCGGAAGTGGGGGCCGGGGGCAGAGCGGCCCGGCCCGGGGCTTCTCTCGCCTCTCCCCTTGAGCCCCGCCCCCCCTGCTCGACCCGGCTCCGGCTTCGGTTCCGGCTCCGTGTGGTGGCTCCCGTGGGGTGAGTGGGGGAGCGCGTCCTGCGGCCTCGCCCCGCCAGCCGGGGCCTCTCTCCCACTGTGAGCGTTCCCCGACAGCGCCCCGCCGAAGCAGGCCTCCTCCCCGAAGGACTCCCACCCAAGAGACGCCCCCCCGTGGGAAGACCCCCTCTCCAGCCCAGTTCTTGACACATCTCTCCCCCGCCAGGGACCCCTCTCACCCCTAACAGGGACTCTCCCACCTCCCTGAATACCTTACCGCAAAGAACCCAGGCCTCCAACAAGGTCCCTCATTCCCCAAAGGACCCCCAACGGGGACCCCTTTCCAACAGACTAATGGAGCTTCCAGCAGGGACTTCTCTAAGGGAACCTTCCCCAACAGACTTCACCCTCAAAGAGCCCCTCTCTAGGGAGACCTTCCCAACTGACACCTCCCCCTCCCCCTTTCGGAGCCCACCTGCCTAACAGACTCCTCATCCTCAAAGGACTCCCCTCTTCAGTCTGCTTCCCTGACCCCTCTCAAAGCACTCCCCCAATAGGGACTCCCGCTCAGGAATAATTGCTCCTAGGGAACCCTCCTCCAAGAATGCCCCCATAAGACCTTTAAGTGATTCCCCGGGAGCCCCTTCCCCAGCCTGACTGTCTCCTCTACAGCATCTCTCAAGGGATCCCTTTCCTGAAAGCACTTTCCCCCGACCTTCCCCCGCAGTACCTTCTCAAACCTTTTGTTCTCTGCTTTCCCGCCCATGGGCTTCTCTTCCACCCCAGCCACCTAGACGAGGCTTTCCACAACCCTTTTCTCCTGCTCCCAGCTCCCTCCTCCCCCAGTGAGGCTCACCTCACTCCCAAAGGTCCCTCACTTGCCCTTGCACAAAGGTAACTGTGCGCCCCTGGCAAGTATCGTTAACCATTCTGTTAAATTATACCTCACATTTAGGAAGGGATATTTTGGATCCTTGTGATAACAAGGTATGAGGAACCCCCCAGTCTAGAGACTTTTAATTTCCATGAATTTGAATTAAAACTTTTCAGGTTAACAAAATCCTACCAATAACCTCACTCTCATTTATATAATCTAGAAATTAGCTGAGCCTCATATTCTGTAACAAGCATGTGTCTCAATCCCTGGGTGGTGGTATGTAAGCTCCTTATTTTGCTCACACCTTGATTTCCAATTTTCCATTGTTCTTTTGCCTCACTGTTGCAAGTAATTCTAGTTTCCTAGCCAGGGAAATAGTCACATTTTGGTCTGTTGTCTAGAACATTCCTCACACAGATAAAGTCTTGACTTTGACCTGGGTTTCAGAAATCATGAGCCTTCCTTGGACAGGATAGGCTAGTTCTGACCTGTCTCACTTTTTCAGTGCCCTGAAAAGTTTTGTCTTCGGAGCCTAAGTGTTGGAGGTGACTTGCTTTTCTTCTTGAGGAAGGGTCATTAGGATGCAATTCTGAATGAAGGGGGCCCAATCTGTTGTAATTCTCTCTTTTTTTTTTTGGCTGAGGCAATTGGGGTTAAGTGACTTGCCCAGGGTCACACAGCTAGGAAGCTTTAAGTGTCTGAGGCCAGATTTGTACTCAGGTCCTCCTGACTTCAAGGATGGTACTCTAACCACTGTGCCACCTAGCTACTCCAAGACTGTTGTAATTCTCAAAGGAAGTGGATAAGCCCAGGGCCTTAGTTTGGCCTGGCATCCTTTGTTTTGTACTCAGAATACCTTGTCTTTCTAAGATCCAGCTTCTCAATAATTGCAGGGTCAAGTCCATAGAAAGCCAATGTTGCAGAGATTGTTAGCCTCGAAGAAGGCAGGCTATAATGCAGGCCTGAGGTGGCCTTTTTTGCCTTATCCCTGGATTATTGGTGCGTTTTTGGAAAATTATAGAAAAGTCCCTTTTCATTCATGGGTAAAAATTCCAGAGCTGATGGTGATCATAGTATAGTTTAGATTTTAGCATTCAGCAAATATTCAGTGCACGTTTATTGGTATAATTACAAAGAAATCTATAGTTTCTAAGGCCTTAACCTAGTTGTTTAGAATTCCTAGTTTCCTTCAAAGTGCCAACTTATATTAATATTCACCCCCTCAATTATCTTTCATATATATAATACACACCCATACATATGTATATATAGCTTCCTCTCTCCTGTGTCTATCCCCAAAAAATCACCTATTTTTTGTATACATAGAATAATGTCCCAAAAGTCTTTGTGCAGTTTTAAACTTCAGTAGCTTAAATTTATTATTATTATTATTATTTTATTTATTTTGCTTTTTTTTTGCTGAGGCAATTGGGGTTAAGTGACTTACTTAGGGTCACATAGCTAGGGAATATTGTGTCTGAGACCAGAGTTGAACTCGGGTCCTCCTGACTTCAGGGCTGGTGCTCTATCCACTGCACTACCTAGCTGCCCCAGTAGCTTAAATTTAGTAGTTATCCTTGTCTCCTGCTTAGATCATAAACTTCTTGAAGATATGAATTGTTTAACTTTTATCTTTGTATCTTCATCACTGTAGTGTCTACTAAGTAGCAAGTATTTAATCAACCTTCATTTGATTACTGTGAGAAATGGTGACTACTTGAGCCCCAGACACTCTGTTCCTGATGTTGCTTTGCTTATCAATTTCTCCTTATCCCTCACTAGGCCAGGCAACCAGACTAGATTTGGGGATACTAAGTCCTAAATAAAAAATATTCCTCAATCTTATTAATTCTGTGATCATAGTCAAGTCTTCTGGGCCTTAAGTTTTCTTCAAATCATTGGATTATGATCTCTTTGAGGGCAGGAATTCTTTTGCCAGCCTTGTATCCCCAGTGCTTAGCACAGTGTCTAGCATATAGTGCTTAATAAAAGTTTGACTGGTCTACAAAATAGGGATAATGATAGCTATTGTACCTAGCTCAAGTTGTTGTGAAGATCAAATGAGATATATAAATGTCAGTTTTGTACTTTTTGGTTTTTATTATACCACTATTTGTTGCTCCATTCTTGTTATTTTGCCTGATTCAGGTGCATATGATTTTCAGAGTCCTTGGGGACAGAATGACACGATGGATGATGGGGGTAACCCCTTCCTTCCAGACAGTATTATTTACCAGATCTTCTTGAGCCTGAGCCATGAAGATGTGTTAGCTGCAGGGTTGGTGTGCCGCCAGTGGCAGGCAGTGTCTCGAGATGAGTTCCTGTGGAAAGAGCTGTTTTACCGCTACTACCAGGTGGCCCGAGATGTCCCCCGTCATCCAGGTCAGTGAGTAGATGGTAAGGTTGAGGTTGAGCACCATCTTCCTTGGGGGAAGAAGGCTTTTTTGTTGTTTTTTTAAGCCTTGGAGTTAAACATTAGGCTTGAGACATATGAAGTTTGTGTCACAGCTTGCTGATGACTGGCTCCTGGTCAGAGTGGAGTAACATTATCCAGACCCATGGATTTAAAACTGGAAGAGATAGAGATCACCTAGTCTAACTCCTGAATTTTATAGAAGAGGAAATTGAAAAGGGAATTGACTCATCTAAGGTTCACAGGTTCTCAGATGCCTTCTGGGTGTAGAGAGCAGCATTATTAGTGACTTGGGGAAATACAGTATTTGAATAAGACTGAGTTTCTACATTTTTGGAGCTTTGTATTTGGTTATTTGTATGCAGATTTGAGGGAGTTGGGGTCCTGCCAGTAAGTCAGCTGAGCACAGCCAAATGAACAAGTTTGCTTTTTAGAAATCATTTGTACCTTCCTCTTCTTTTGCCCTATTGCTCCCAAAATGATACCATTCTTTGGCTTTGTGTGGTATAGCTGCTGTCTCCTGGTATGAGGAGTTTCAGAGGCTCTATGATACCATCCCTTGTGTGGAAGTACAGACCCTGAGAGAACATACTGATCAGGTCCTCCATCTCAGCTTTTCACACACAGGATACCTGTTTGCATCCTGTTCCAAGGACTGTACTGTAAAGGTAAGGCTTTGGGCCTGCAGAGTGCCTTGGACTACTGTTCCTGTTGAACCAAGGTGAATTCTTCTTCTTGGGAACACTGGAATAGGGATCTAGCATGACTGACATTTCTTTGTGTCCAAAAATAATGATGACTGGCCAGCGTCAGTTGTCACTTGCCTTCTGGCCAGATTGTCCTGGGGCCATAGTTAATCTGGCTTCAGGAAAGTGTTAAGAGAATTGGCACAATGGTACAGATTTAGTGATGGGCTCTTGTATCCCCTGGGGCCATATACCCTCTATCCAATCCTTTCTGGAGAGCTTTAACCAAAGTCCTTTGCCAAAATAGGCGCATGTCTTGAGTCTGGCTTCTTGTATCAAAACAGAGTTTTTGAGTCAAACATAGACCTAGGTACAAATGGAGATTTTGGAAGATTATGAGTGAGTTTCATATGTAATTACATGGAAAATTACCAAAACATCAAAAAGGAAAGAATGTTAAGATTTCAGTTTATATTTTGGCCTGGCTGACAATTCTGGGTATTTGGCATTTTAAGTCCTAGTATCCAATCTTGAGAGAAAAGATGGGAAAAGTTAAAATTGTGGCTACATTAAAGCCTAGCTAGTTATACTCCTTTTCGTCTGAAATCACCTCCCAATCTGAAATAATCTTTTAGCCTTAGTGATCTTGAGCCACATATATTAAGGGGAGGTTACTTTGGGAAATTTGGTCAGTAGCCCCAGTTTTAGGGTTCTTTATAGATTTCCTGGTGAGAAATCTCACTCAGTTACCACTTATAGCTCTGCTCAACTTGCTAGAGTTCAAAGTGTGAAGCCCCTTTACCTCTTGTCATCCTCTCTACCATCTTGAACATCAGAATCCCTACTCAACTTGAGGAAAAGAGCTCATCAGCTTCCAGGAATAGTTTCTCTGGGCCTTTTGCACCTGGAGGAAATGGGAACCATTGCACATAGAGCTGAGCTATCAGGACTTATAATTAGGTCCTTGAGATGCATTCATTGGGTAACATTGAGTGTGGAATAATTACACTGATTTGTGGGAATCAGATTGTAGTAACCCAAGCTGGAATAGGAATCTTGCCTTAGGATGTACACAGCTTTGACTCTTCCTCCTGTCACACTGGCTTTTAAGATTTGTCTGACAAGGTAGATAGATGTTACTAGTGGTCATCTCACCCTTTGAAGCCTGTGTCCCCTTTCTATCCTTCCTTCTGTTTTCACAGATCTGGAACAATGACCTGGCCATCTCACTTCTGCACAGTTCCAACATGAGGCCTTACAACTGGAGTTACACCCAGTTTTCCCAGTTCAACCAGGATGACACACTGCTCCTTGTGTCAGGAGTCTTCCTGGGGCCCCACAATTCTTCATCAGGAGAGATTGCTGTCATCAGCTTGGGTAAGAGTATAGAGCCATCCCCCATTTGTGCACCTTCCCCACAACTGCCTCCAGTTCCCTTTGCCAGATGAAGTATTTTTCTTTTCTTGCTGGGGGCTCCTCAGGGAGAACCTCTTCCCCTCCAAAAGTATAATGACAGTTACCACTCCTGCCTTCCCATTCAACCCCAGCTTCATCCCTGGTTTATTTTACCCCCTCCTCCACTTTTTTCCTCTCTGCTCAACAGACAACTTTGCTCTCCTCTCACGAGTTCGAAACAAGCCATATGATGTTTTTGGATGCTGGCTTAATGAAACCAACTTGATCTCTGGGAATCTACACCGGATTGGAGACATCACATCCTGCTCCGTGCTCTGGCTCAACAATGCCTTTCAGGTTGGGCAGACACTCTTGAGATTCTTGAAGGACCATTAAAAGGGGAATAGAGGCTTTTGGATTGTTTCATGAGTAGGGCTCTTATATGACAGCAGGTCTGGAGGAAGATCATATCTAAAGTTGGGGAGCCCTGGGCTACACATATTTATAATCCTGATTTTCTGAGACACATTGGGCCATTCAATCTTGTTAGGTGTCTTCCCTCTTACAAGACTAATAATCTTCCTCTCAGGGTTCTGCAGGTATCCTGCAAAAGCAACACATTCTGAGCCAATACTGACTTCATAATGCAGCTAGAATGCTTCTTACTCTTAATTTGTCCTTTCCTTCAGGATGTAGAGTCGGAGAATGTTAATGTGGTGAAGCGGCTTTTCAAAATCCAGAACCTCAACGCCAGCACAATCCGCACTGTGATGGTGGCCGACTGCAGTCGCTATGACAACCCTGACCTCCTGCTGGATGCTGGACCCCAGCCAACTTCTGTCACCACCTCTCCTTGCCGGGTTTTTGACCTGGGCAGTGATAATGAGGAAGAAGATGGCTGGGATCGACCTCCAGAGACCCATCCCCTGCGGGGCTCCAAGGAGGGGTTGCGGCGCTTCCTAGATGATATCATGGAGGGGCGGGCTCGACCCGTCTTGTCAGAGCAGGAGCTGGAGAGCAAAGTTGCGGAGTTTCTGGCCCAGAGACGGACCAGAGCTCCAGAGGCCGACAGAGAAAGCAGTGACAAGAAGAAATATTTGATCTTTACCACTGGCTGCCTCACCTATTCCCCACACCAGATAGGTACCAGGATAAGCTGATATAACCTAGTGACCAGTTCATGGTACCAAGGGAAGGTCAGGAGAGAGAGCATCCCACACAGGCAGTGAATTAGAAGGGAAACTAGAGATGAGATCAGAGGAGGCCCAGAGGATAAAGTTAGTTAGGTGCTCAAGAAAAGGAAGAACCAACTGGGTTAGTGAAGAAAGGCCTGGAGGTTCCCCAGCTCTGCTGTATGCCTGATAGTGCTCTTCAGAACCACAAGATGGCAGTGTTACACCTTTTAGTATCCATTTCCAGGTAGATAAGTAGCTGTGGACTTAAAGCTCAGCGAGGCTTCAGAAGCAGTAATTCCTAGCTGAGTGGTTTTTTCTATTTGAGGAAGGTAGAGACATAACACAAATACTCATGGCTCTATAAACTGATAGACATAGCTTCTTTATATTTCTGGCCCAGCACTATTTTAGAAGTTGTCTCTGGCCTCTTCTCAACTCTGGTGCTAGTTCTTTCCTTTACCTCCTGAGCAACTTAAAAGGGCAGTGAGGATGAAGTAGGTAAGAATACTAGGTCTTCATTTGGGAAGACTCACCTTCTTGAGTTCAGATCTGACCTCGGACTCCAGTTGTGTGAGCCTGAGGAAGGCATTTTACCCTGTTTGCCTTACCTCCTCATACCTCAGTTCTTATCTGGAGATAATGAATTGGAGAAGGAAATGCAAACCACTTTAATATCTTTGCCAAGAAACCCTCAAACAGGGTCATGATGTGTTGGAAATGACTGAAAAAAGGATAAATGACAACTTAAATCATTTGCCCTTCCTCAATTTCCACACATAAACTAGAGATGATACAGGTCCTTCTGGAGACACTGAAGAAATGAGAACCTAAGTTACTTAACCCTTTGGAAAAAAAATTAAAAGCTCCAGAGCAATGTTAGATATCCTCATTGATACCATTATCTTTACTCTTTTTCCTGTTGCTTTTGTATCCCTGGGCTCTGTCATTCTTAGTAGACATTCCAGCTATCTTTATGCCTTCGGTGGCAGGGATAGAAGTAGTAATATTTAGGGTACAGTAAAAATAGAAAAGACTTGAGACTTATCCAGACTACAGTCCTAACAGCCTGTTTTTTCCTACCCCTTCACCTTAAATCTTTTCTCTTCCCTATCAGGAATTAAGCAGATCCTTCCTCACCAGATGACAACAGCAGGGCCAGTGCTGGGAGAGGAGCGGCGTTCAGATGAGTTCTTTGATTCGTTGGATCATGTGATTGACATCCACGGACACATCATTGGGATGGGCCTGTCACCTGACCACAGGTGCAGTTGGGGAGCAAGTTGTCAATCAAACTGGCAGGGGTTGCCCTCATGGGGGCATCAGTAGTTCCTTTTTTCAGATCCAAACTCCTCCTCATTCCCCTTACCCAGGTACCTGTATGTCAACAGCCGCTCGTGGCCCAGTGGCTCAGTGGTGTCAGACCCCATGCAACCACCACCTATTGCTGAGGAGATTGACTTACATGTGTTTGACCTTAAGACTATGAAGGAAGTGAAGAGGGCCCTCAGGGCCCACCGTGCCTATACTCCCAATGATGAGTGCTTCTTCATTTTCCTTGATGTCAGCAGGGATTTTGTTGCCAGGTACTGACCATTCCCCAGGAAGCCCAAATCCATACATTTAAGCTCCCACCCCAGGTAGAATAGGCAGATTCCTTTTGGGGGAGTGTGGTGAGGGAAAAAGGAAGACTATACCTCTATCCCAGCTGAGGTAGGGAAATTACTTGGGGAAATCTGAATTGAGGTGATTTCTACTCATTTACACAAGGAAATCATATGAATAGGACTCAGGATGGGAGAAGAGATGCTATGCATTAATATGATAGAAGCCAAGGAACAGAGCTTGCAGACTAGAGCAATATGAGGCAGGACAATCATCTTCCTGATGGGGAAGGGCCTGGGCGGTCAAGCACATAGCTATGTTAGGCTTCTACTACAGGGATCTTGGCTTTTCTCACAGAGTAGGATTCTACCTATAGTGTCTACCCTGGGGTTGAGGGGCTAAGTGAAGGATTTGGGGGTGAACTCTGATTAGCTCTGACTCATCCTGTCTCACATGTACCCTACAGTGGTGCTGAAGACCGACATGGCTATGTCTGGGACCGACACTACAACATCTGTTTGGCCAAGCTCCGCCACAAAGATGTGGTCAACTCTGTGGCCTTTAGTCCCCTGGAACAGGAGCTGTTGCTGAGTGCCAGCGATGATAATACCATCAAAGTATGGCGGTCTCCCCGCACTGTGCGCATCCACCAAGCCTCTCGTCCACGGCCCCGTCCACTCTTCTTCTCCTGGCTGGGCAGCCAAAAGAGCTGAGGAATCCCATCTTACTATCTTGAACTGACAAGTTCTTCTGAGGAGCAGATACCTTGGTTTGCAGGGGATTGTTCTAAGAGCCCAGGTCATCAACAAATCAGAGAGAAGCAAGTCAAGATTGGTGTGGCTAGTCTGGCCCAAAGGACCAAGTGCTTCTCAAAGAATTGACTTCCATCTTGCTCTCCTTCTAAGCCTACTTCAGGAACTGACTCTTAAAGGGCCTGCCAAGTGATAGTGCTCGTCACACTTGTTCAGGACCCTCTTTTGTTGATGGCAACTTGGTACCAAGCTGAAGAGTCCTTTCCCATTCTTGAGCTTGCAGTAGTTTTGCCACAAGATGAGGCCTAGCCATTAACATGAACCGATTGGGGGGCACAGTCTGTGTGGGATAGCAATGTTGGCAGAATTAGAAAAAGAGTTCAGACTGCTTCACCTTCACCTCCTAACCTCACCCTCACCTCTTCAATTCTAGCACAGGGACAACTGAGTAGGATTTATTAGAAATAATTTTACAAAATAGTTATTTGAACCTTCCTTTTACTTAGGTTTCAATGTGTTCTATTTCAAAGCTAGAGTTCCAAATTTTTGAGGTTTGTAAGAAAGCTTAGTTGTATAGGTTCATCAGGTAGACCTGGGCCCTCTCTTGGAGAAGTTGCTCACTACCCACCTGGAAGCTAGATACAACCATTCTTCTGATCAAGGACTCATCTTCTTAGAGGTTTTTACTTTACACATTTTTTTTTTGACACTACAATTTATTTCACATTTTCCCACTGACTCACTAAAAATAAGCGTTTCTCAAATCTGGCTCAAATGAGTTAATTTGGTCCTTGAGGTTAGAAAGAGCTTCTTAGCTTGGTTCACCCCAGTTTGGACCTGAAGCTCTTCTGTTGCCTTGGCCTAGCTGAGGACTTACAGTTGGGACTGCTGACAGATTCAACCTATTAAAGAATGGTACAGTTACTATACGATCCAAGGATGGAGGTGGCTCCTTCCCCACACTGAGGCTTTGCCCCATTCTTTTCCTAAATAACTTATTTTGAACACCAGCATCTAAGTAGCTTGTAATTTAGTCAATCTGGCAAAGTGCAGGGAGGGGTTGCTGGATCTACCTTGGTGAAAACTGTTGGGATAAGTCCTTGTGGGGTCCTGGTTTCAAACTGCATGTTGTCTGCCTCTCCAGTGCACCTCACTCCAGCCCTGAATAAACATTGAATATCCCTTGTGTTTTGCTTTGTGTATGTGCATGTGTTGTATACAGATACTTGGGAAAGGGCCTCTGCCTAAAGTAAGGCTGTTTTGCTGTCTCACTGTTGGCAGCTGAAGTTCTATGGTAAATCCATGGTCTCAAGAAGTTTGATGTCCTTATAGCCTGAAATTTCATGCAGCAGGGAAAGGCCACAGACTTCATCCCTTATAGTAGCCAATGTTGTGAATAAATGATTATTTTGTCAAAATTGTGAAATACAAATGCTGACCTAAAACTGCTCATCTCATTTGCTAAGTGTTGCCAAACTAAGCGCTTGACTCTTTAGATCTAACTCCTGCTCTTGTGAGATTAATTTGAGTAGAGATTGGATAGATTCATCTCTAAGGTCTCTTCTACCTCAAGTCTAATGATTCCCCTCTGTTTGAAGAGCCCACAGACTTCTTTGTTTCCTCTGTTCTTTTGGGGACAGTACCTTTCATCTCAGAACAGCTCTAACTTAGGATACATTTTCTTAAGTTGAGCTATAATCTGCTGCTCTGCAATTGAACTATCTCCTGGGGTAATTACCTGAAAACTATCATTCTCCTAAGATTTTTCTCAAAAGTTAAAGCATTACACACAAACCCTATCCCCTATGATTTTGGTCCTTTTTTTCTGGACATACTATAGCTTTATAATTAGGAAATGGTCCATGTATTTAAAGTTGAATATCAAAGAACACTGCAGGCCCCAGGAACAGGAAAAAAATGAATTCTAGTCATTTCCTATTAACGGCTTTCTTCACTACAAAGAATTTTTTTTATAATTTAGTTAACTACCTAAGCTAATCAGGAAACTGCTTTTCTCTATTCTATGTCTAGCATGCCTTCATATGCATAATCAAATGGAAAACTCATTTATGTGAATTAAATCCTAAATCATTTTTGCTTTAGGAACCCTAATAATAGAAACGTAACTGATTTGCATTAGATTTTTACCTTAATAAGGGAATGGGGGTGAAGAAAAAACTTCACAGGACTTATCAGTAACCACTTTCTCAAGCAATAAAAATTTATTAAGCTTACTATGTGTCAGGTATCAGACCAGTAGTTAGTAGAGTGTAGGGAAGTGTTAAATCTTCAAACTTCAAAGGACTAACAGTGTTATGTAGCATGTCTCCTCACAAAGGGGGATTACTGGTGCAAAATTAGCCCTACATTTTAGACACAGCCAATGTGTTGTGTTTTACTTGACTTGTACAAGGGTGAATTTGGGAAAAGACAGTGATATAGTCATTGATAGAACTTTAAAAAAAAAAAAAAAGATCAAATGTGTTGAGCCTGGAGATGTGCATTTGGTGCAGTCAATTAAGTAATGATGGTAAAGGAGGATTTTAATCACCTATCAATAACTCAAGACAAATGATACATTTGAAAAGGTTCATTAGCTTTTGATGCACAAACATGGGAATTTGGGTAAACACCTCCTTCATCCTTTAGGACAGGGCAGGGAGAAATTTTTTTTTTTTTGCTTTTTTTTGCTGAGGCAATTGAGGTTAAGTGACTTGCCCAGGGTCACACAACTAGGGAATGTTAAGTGTCTGAGACCAGATTTGAACTCAGGTCCTCCTGACTTCAGGGCTGGTGCTCTATCCACTGCACCACCTAGCTGCCCCCAGGGAGAAATCTTTCTTCTGCCAAGTACCATTTGGATATTTATAACATCTTTCATGGGCCACACAAAATTATCAACTTTCGTAACTCGAACACTAAGAAGTTTTACTTAGCTTTCAGCTCATCATCTGCAATTGCCTTAACAAATGATTTCTTGGGCCTTTTACAGCCCAAGGGTAGGATTGTTCCCTACCTCTACTTTAGGAAATCAAGAGGCAAGAACAACAGGCCAACATTCATTCTGGCTCCCAGGGCCATAGAGTATGTATCTGAGTTTAATAGCCCTCTTCTCTGAAAGGGATAAGGACTTTGGGAAAACTCCAGACTTCTCAAAGGATATTAAAAAGAGATAAATCTACCTTCAAAAATAATTAAGTCCTTAAGATTTAGGCAATCTTGTGAGATTATCAAGTGAAAGATCCTAGGATAAATATGACTTGAATATTATATGAAGCTCACCCCTCAGAATAGGTGAGATAGCCTGTGAATTTTGTGTCAATTTTTTGTCCACTGCTGGCTTCTCAGCTTTTTAACTGATTCTTTATAACATTCCAGTCTAGGGATGGAACCAGAATCACAGAATGGTAATCAGAGGTTAGGGATCAGGGAACAGTCTGCACCATAATTGGTTCTCTAAACCTTTGGTTGTTATTATCCATCCCTTTTCACAGATATGTGAGGAAGATGACCATCACCAAAGGTTTGAGCCATGTTCTAGAAGGCGGAGAGCTGAGGGTTCCCTTCCCACATCAAACATGGGATCTCAGCCCTAATGTTACTGAACAGCAGCCAGGGACAACCCAACTTTCCCAATTCTTGCAGAGCTTCAGATAAGATAAAGGGTTCAAAGAGGAGAAAGCATGCAAATACACATAAGTCCTTCCCAGTCTAATATTGGCTCTTACCATGTCTAGATTACTTTACCTCTGCACCATAAGGATACGAGTATTCTTCCCTCACTCACCCTTCCCTCAACCACCCTTTATCTGGCCTGCTTCCTTACAGCGACAACTTATTTTCTTATGCTCAAGTTCCCTACACAAAGGTCACTAACAAAGTAACCAAATGACTATAACCTGTTTTCTAGGCAATAACTACCAAGAAAAAAAAAAAAAGGAAGGTGAGAGATGGGTGATGGGGGAGATGATACTAGAAAAATCCAAGATAAATGAGGTATTCTAGAGAACTACTTAGTATCAAACATTCAGGGAGACAGAGTTGAATGCATATCAGCTGGTCAGTATCCACAAAAAAAAAATATATTTTTTTAAAAAAGATTTAATAGTGATTGTTTCTCTCATTTGATAATGCAGATAATACAAATCATTGGCATGGGCCCAGGGGGCGGATAATCCCTATTCATTCTTCCCACCACCCCCTCCATGTAGTATGGTAAGAACTATTTAGTTTAAAACTAATAGATATTGAAGGACATGATTAACCATATCCTATCATAGCAACTTCCCTGCATGGCCATCCAACAAGATAGCCTTTGCCACACGAAGTGGGTATAGGCAGGGAATCAAGAGAATGAACTGACCTTCCTTTAATGAAAGGCCATGTTAGAAAATTCTTTGGCTGGCTAATCAGTAGTTACTTCTATGAGCCAATTTTATCCCCGGGATCACTGCCACCTTCCTAATGTGGCTTTGTGTCCCTGCATGATCAGATTTATGTGATCAAAGTGATACAGATAAAGTGATTTCCTACAATCTCAGGTGCCTGCAAGGGGCACCTTTTGAGCTATAATGGGTCCTTGACAGACTTTTCTTGTCAATTCTCCTGGATCTTTTTCTGCTCCTCTGTGCTACCATGGCTGCAAGGTCTAAACTAACAACCCTGCTGGAAAGAGCCCTCTAAGCACAGTGCCAGAGAGAAATTCTTTCTTGACTAACATGTTTCCCCATCCCCCCCTCCCTTAAAGTAAGTCTGCTATCCCCACCCCCCTTATAACAACACAGATAGTGTATCAAGTATCTTTTATAGGCAGGAGCTTGCAGACCCACAGCAAATTTCAAACCAGCCCTGGGTTGAATTGCCTATTTCCTAGAAGTAGTTGCTCATTCACTGACTCCCTCTGCTGACAAGTCTTAAACCAAGTGCCTCTAATATCCAAGGTCTAGCCAGTGCCTTCTCTTGGTCCTGTATATCTCTCTCAGCTGAAGGTCAGGGCCTTTCCCTGCAGGCCTGCCTTGGCCCTACCCTTCCGCCCTATGAGCTTGGCGTGTGTTGGGGGGCTCTGCCCACAGGTGTGGAGGTGAGACCCCTGCCTGAGACACTTCCAAACCAGGCCGGCACTAGGCTCTCATTTTGTTGATGGAAAGGCAGCATTAAAGACCCGTCAAATCAACGATGGCTTTGATGAAAATGGCGTCATCGCGCACATAAGAATTCTTTGACTCCATTTTGGAGACAGGACAGAAGAGGGGGCAGCCACTGGCAATGTTCATATCACTGACTGGCCTTTGGAAAGAGGAAGATGTCACGTCAGGCCTGAAGGCATCAATCACGTGTTCCCGGTTATTCTGATCTAGCAGCATTAATGTCACCTGTGAGCAGAGAACACAAACAGAAGGCAGAGCAAGGTAAGTGGTTTTTCAGGGATAACTAGATCTGAAAGCTCAGTTCTACTCTCCTGTATTCAAATTCCTCACACCCACCACCTCCCAAGATTCAGCTGAAAGCCTGGAAAGCCCCAAGACTGAAGAAACTGTCAGCATGTCACATCAGATTCCAAGCTTTACAATCAATGTTTCCTGTTTTTCCAGGATCTAAAAGACAAGATCATTTACATTCCATGAGGAACAGGATGAGTCTTGCTTTTTCTAACAGTGGCCATGAGATCCCAAAATCCATACCTCAAAGGAACCAGGCACAGCACTCAGTGCTTGTTAAATTCTTGGTACTGGTTTTAAAGAATCCAAATATTATCTATTCATTGCTTGATTAATGTACCTTCCATACAGGAAGCCTGAATGTGAAGAGCTACAAACTCAAAACTCACTTCTGTGTTTTTTAATCCACTAATGCTTACCCCATAAAAGTGAATGTCTATCCAAAAGACTGGGAAGCATGTTACTTTCCTTGCAGAAACTGTACTTTTCCAGAGGAAAACATGACTTAAAAGATCTAACTTCCTTAGAGCCATTTGTAAACGTAAGTATGAAGAAAGAGAGGCTTTTTAGATACAAAGGATCTATTACACTAAAAACAGGGGCTAATAAATCATTTGGCCACCAGATTTCAAACCAAATGCCAGAAGTGTATCTTCTTCTTTTTATTCCTATTAAGAAGTAGAAAAAAAGGCTGCTTCTCCTTCTAGATCAGCTCTCTATTAGGATAAGAGGCATTGGTAGGTTAAAAAAAAGCTTATTATTCTGTTTACTATAACAAGAAAGAACACTTTTCTGATTGGCCCTATCTATGGATCTTTAATTCAACTGACTGAAGACAGATTTTGAAAAACCAAAATATAAAATCTGTAAGCTCTCAATTAGAGAGGCATACCCTACATGAATATGCTTGCTTAAACTTCATATGTCAGATGGCTTTCTAAAACAGGAGTATGATTTGTAGGTGGAAGATCTTAGTTACACTACTTTCTACAGTAGGACTCATGAGAATTAAGCCTGGCCTTGGAGAGTCCTCTGGGAACTAGGTGGGTGTTTGTGGAGGAGAATAAAAGGCAAGATAGTATCTGAGAAGCCCTCACTGCTACTAGAATTGAAGGGCAAGCCCTGTGTTTATCAGGGTCAGGCTTACCTTTTGGTTAAAGGGCCAACGTAGAAGTGCATCATTTGGTCCTTTCATCACAACAAAGAAAAGAGAAAGGTGGGTCCCACGTCCAGTGCCGTCCCCATTCAGATAAATTCTCAAACACATCTTATAGCCATATTTGCTCGTGTAGAAGGCTAACAAAGCGATGCAAAATGCACATAATAAATATCTGGACAAAACTGGGGGAGGAGGGAGGGAAGAAAAACCTAACTTGTTTTCAAGTGGGATTATTCTCATAGAAGTTCTCTTGGGGTTTCCCAACAATCAGGCTTCCAATTTCCAAAAGAGATAGAGATAGAGGGCTGCCTGTCTAAAAAGGATTCAGTTTTCAGAACCAAAGAAATGACTGAGAAAACAAAACAAAACAAAACAAAAACTGGTTTTAAATAAAGCAACACCTCCACCAAGTTAGCCTCTAAAGAAATCGCTATCAGGTAGGTAAATGGAAACTAACACTTTTTAGGACACATTACTAACCCAATGATAAATTCCCAAAGATAACAAATTCATATCAAATTTTAAAATGGTCAGATAAAGGACTTAGAAAAGTATTTACTAACTCTAGATACATAGATTTCAGTGAAAAATTTGGAAAAGGCATAAGTATAGATATTACAAAGATGCAGATGTCTAACAACTGAATCCTAGAATCACTGGTGAGGTCATGATATTAAAAATAACAAGGATATGACGCAATGTTCACAAATGCTGTGGAGACTTTCCCGTTTCAAGGTTATTATCTCAGAAAGATATGCAGTTTGAATAAAGAGATCCAAAACAAAGCTGGGAGAAAATAAACTCCACATAAGTGCCACAAACTCTGGTCCAAAGGAAATTTAAAATCAAGTTAGGAGTTTACTTATGAATTTAGTAAGAGCAGAGTTATGACTGTCTGAAATATCAAATAGACCTTTCCCCTAATTTATATAAGAAAGAGCGGAGAAATAATATTCCTTGATAGATATTAGGGGAATCTTAACTAATCTACTGCAACCTCAACTCCAGTTTCATTGTACCTCTGCCTTTTCCTAATGAAACTTCTTTCCTCATCTCAACTAAAAGAAACCTGGATTAGTATGCTCAGTTCCCTTCTTAATCACTTTAAAGTCATCACTAAGGTGACTTGAATAATACCCTCAAAAGTTAATCGCTTGACACTTTCAAAGTGAATATGAACATATGTTGGAAAACTTGCCTTCTGTTTGAGAAGTTAATCAAGATGTGCATGAGGCAGAAGTTTTTGCAGAGAAATGTCTACTATAGAAGAAGTATCTTAAACCATTTTTACTGTCAAATGAAGTCTTTCATTTCGACATTTAAGGTCTTCTCTTTCACATTTGCTCCAGAATAATTCTTTTGTGATATTAGGATCCATATAATCAAAGATCTATGCTTTCTTTACATAAAAATGGGACAATCTCATTAGAATCAATTCCTGACTATATGGACTACAAAGAGGAGTCCAATGTAAAGAATTCAAAACAAGAAAATCCCCAAAACATTTTTTCTTTAATTGTGGAATACATGATAAAATATTTGAATCAATAAATTTGTCTTACCTAACTTGATCTTAGCCCAAATATGCCAAGAACCTGCAATCTCTAAGCTCCCCAGCTGATAGTAGAGGTAGTTCTATCAAATACCACTTAGCAGAGGGAAGCCAAACTAGAATTCAACATTTGTCTTGGATAAGTCATGAGAGAATAAGAAAGAGCTGAGTATATGCCAGGGAGCACTATGACCTTCAGGTAGCGATGTTATCTCTATGCCAGGATACTAATGGCACAATACCAGGAAAAAAGGGGGAATTTAAAGAAATTCACAAGTTTGATATCTCCCTTAAGTAGATTCCCATTCTTTACCATGTTTAGCACCCAAGTCTACCCAGTGAAGTTTTGACTCAATGAAAAAAATTAAAAGAATAAAAGAGAGGGGATAGAAATATTCTAAACCTGAGCTACAGAATTGCAGGTGACATTTCCACATGCCCACCTGAATAAATGAAATATGTGGAGCACAGAAAAAGATGCCAGTTACAAGGTTATTTTCGAGAGAACAACCTGGAGAGAAGATGGCAGGAGAGCGGCCAGCCATGGCTTCCTGGCGTTTCCTAGCAAAGTCAGTTATCTTCCATATGAAAATTCCATCATAAGTGGAAGCTTCCATCTCAAGGATCTTCTGTTCCATGTCAGCCATTGCCAGGTCTTTCAATCCTATACTCCTTTCCAGCTGCTGGACCTAATGGGTTAGAATATACATTGTAGTTTTATTAGACCTACATATCTGCATAATTCCAAGGGAGTGACTGGGATCCTGTTGCCATCTTCTGACCCATATTCCATCAAAAGCATTCTCAATATTATGGGCAAAGCTAAAGAGTATAATCTGCCACTGAAATCCAATTCAACAAACACAACAATTCCAATTCCCCACATCTGAACTTTCTACCAATTTCTTGCAAGACAAGAATTTTTCAAGAGATGTTTCCTTAGGCATCTCTATGGGTAGTTCCTTGGTAGAATGTATTGGGATACATTTAACTGGTATCAAAAATACAAACCTTTTCTCAAATATGATCTGGTAACTGAGATTCCAGGGCACCAAGAATAACAGATACTTCAGTCTCAAAAACTATGAAAAAGCTACTGCTATAGAACATCAGAAAACACCCCACTCCAGGAAAATTTCTACCATTGTGGTGAACAGGATGAAGAAAAAAGCAGCAACAGTAGATTGCTACTTCTTGAAAACAATTAAGATAACAATTAATGTTCACCTGGTAACAAGCTATTCGGTAAGGATTTGGGGAGATAAGAAAATAAGTTTTATAATACCTTTTTAGAAATCTTTAGAGCCAGGTCTTCAGCTCCCAAGATCACTACTGAAAGAAGGCAGGTAGCACAATGTAGAAAAAAGAGCAATGACCAGAAATGAGGAGATTAGGGATGTATTCCCAACTCTGTTACTAACTAGCTTGTATTCTTTCTTCAAATGTAAAATGAATGTTGGATCAGATGATATCCACTGTCTCTTCCACCTCTAAAATTCCATGTTTTTAAAGTGCAAGGTTTAAATAAAAAACAGAAATAGTCACAAGGCCACACATGCAACACACATGGGGCATATAATCCCAAAGGAAAAAAATGGCTGTAATTCCCCAACATTACAGACCTTGGTACTTAGAGTTTCGATTTTCTCCTGGTCTAGGCGATGCTGCCTGCTGCAAGCTTCAGCTGTCATGGACACTCTCTCCACCTCCCGGTTCAACACACAGACAATGTTCTCAAAAGTGACTGTTTTTCTTTCCAAAGTTTCACATCTCTCCAACAGCTCTGAAGACTTGGACACCTCTGACCCTAAGGCCAATGAGTTGTTTCCCCAACCCCCCATGTCTCCTTGGCCAAGGAGGGGACCAATATCTCCATGGAAGTTCCTAGCCTCAAGGACAAAATTTAACAACATGCAGAGGTGCTCAGCCACCTTCTGAATTTCATGATCCTGCTGTTTCTCATTTTCCACCTAAAGAAAAGAGGGACAACTGTTAACTGAATATAGCTTTCAGTAACACATTTACAAAGGGAAATACAATTTTAACTCAAGATGTGAAAAGACGACATATATATACTTAAGGGTGAAAGATGAAAAGATGAAGGACCTCAAAGATGCCCAGAAGCTTTTATTCTGATATAAATTTTGAGGAAACAAAATTTTAATACCATGACAAATTTGGACCTTTTCCCAGGTTCTTTTCAAGTATATTAGTGTATCCATTATTGACTACAGGTAAATCAGCTACATTTTGCATTCAAGATTCAAAACAGATAAATTTCCCATTTTAAGAACCATCTAAGAATCTAAAATATGATAAAAACTAATAATTCCTTCTACTTCCAATATAATTGACCAGATCACCTGTTATTTTTACCACAAATGTTCCTATCAATATACAAAATACCTTCCTTCAAAGAGTTCAAGTTTGTTCCCAATGTAACTTACTTTATACCAGCTTCCATAAGTTTCTGCAGAGCTAGTACTAACACTCAAGTAAATTAATGAAGAATTTTTTTTTTTTCAAATCTTGGATTCCTTCACTGCAAATTTTGCTTAAATCCTCATCTTGGTCCACGAAATTTCTTTAATTGTATATTAATCAATTTATCCTTTTAAATTCTAAAATCTGCAAGATTCAAATGTCCTAAAAATTCTTGAGTTAAAGATCACATTACAACTGTGTACACAGAATGCTTAATTACATGCATGATTAATATGTAGTCAGAAAAGATCATACATACATAGACAATTTACTTATTAAATCATCTTGGATTTATTACACTAGTAATTTTATTGTATTATGACCATCTCTGAGTCTATATTTGATAGCTCAATACTTACTTATTCTAATACATCTTTTCTGATAAAACACAGATATGCTCTTGGAATTAATATAATTTTAATTCACCCCACTTTCTAATTTTTTTTGGCAAATCATGTATATATTTTGCCTCTCTACCAAGGTTTTAAGTTTCTAGAAGGCTGAGATGATTGCTTCAAATAATTATTTAAATTCTGAAAAGGAGAACATGAAGTAATCCCCTGACATCTTGTAGTATAAGCAATGTTAAGAGATACATTAGAGCTAATAATTTAAAAGATTACAAGATAGGGAATAAATTTTACCTAAAATAATATGATCAATTTTTTTTTACCTGTTTTCAATACTATTTTATCTTTCCAATTATATGAATGCTTCCAACATTCATTTCTGTAAAATTTTGAGTTGCAAATTTTTTCTCCCTCCTTTCCTTATCTCTCCCCTCCCCAAAACAGCAAACGATCTGATTTTGGTTATACATGTACAATCACTTTAAATATATAAAATACGATTTTAGACAGCAGAATAACATTTTAACTCTTGAAATAGAAAAAGTCTAAAAGGATAAGATTCAGTTATTCTTGTTCTTTCTTTATGAGGTATACATATTGAATAGCAACACTCTTCTGTATGACAAACAAACTGTGCTCACTCACCATTTCAGTACAGCCAACAACATGGAATTTGCAGGGTCCTTTGCATTTGCCACAGGCCTTGACATGGTCCTGAAACTAAACAGAGAAGGAAATACAACAAAAATATGGATCAATTCAACAAATATTAAGCACTAACTATATTCTAGCTATTAGGGGAAATACAAAAATGAAAATTGCAGTCCTGATCCTCAGAGTTTCGATTTCCTACTACAAGTTAGCACATAGGAGAGCTTCCTTCCACAGAGGGCATGACATCCAGAGAGGAAGTTCCTCTTTCTCCCTCTCTGCAGAGGACTTTGTCTCCTCCTTTACTGAAAAAGTAAAGCCACCAAGGAGCTTCCTCTTCTTTCCCATTTGACAACTCAGATCCCTCTACATCAGTTCCCCATTCTTTCTTCCTTTGCTCCAATCTCTTGATAAATAAGTGGTTCTTCTCTTTGCTAAAAACCACTGTTCTACTTGTGTCCTTAAAAACATCCCTTACTATTTCCAATGGGAAGCACATCTCTTTAATCACAAAATACTTTCAATCTCTTCTTTTATGTACTGATTCCTTCCTTTCTGTCTACACAAATATTTCAATGTCCCTATCCTTAAAAAACTTTTCCTTGACCCAGTCCTATAAATTATTAATCTGTAATTTTCCTCTCATTCATATTAAATCTTTTTTGACTGAATCACAGTCAAAAAAACTCTTAGGAATAGTTATCTACACTCACTTCAGCCCATCACATTCCACTATATAAACCCTCTCTAGTCCGGCTTCTAACCCACCATTCTATTGACACTACCCTTTTTCTTCAAGGCTATCACAAATCTAACAAATGGTAAAAAAAAAAAAATAATGGTCTTTTCTGGTCTTCATTCTTCTTGACCTCTCTGCTGCTTGTGACGTTGTTCACTCCTTCCTTCATACTCTCCACGTATTTTCATAACACTGCTCTCTCTTGGTGTTGCTCTTTCTTGTCTTAACACTCCTCAGTCTCCTTTGTTAGATCATTACCTTCTTTCCTCTAACTCTAACTAATGTCCAAAGATATGTCCTAGGCCTTCTTCTTTACAGTTCCTCCTTAAGAGCTCATCTGCTTCAACAGATTTAATTTGTCATCCCTATGCAGAAAACTTCCAAATTTATTTGTCCAGCCCTAACATCTCTCTTGAGTTCCAATTCCAAGTGTGTGCTTAACATTTCTACTTAGACATCCTGGAAATAACTCAAATACATATCCAAAATGGATCTCATTACCTTCTTCCTTTTCCAATCAGTCACTCAACAAGCATTTGTTAAGTCCCTACTAACTTCATCATTATAAGCAGAAGCCGATATTGTAGGTCCATGACATGGGCTACATGCACAATATCTCATAACAATCCATTTTCTTTCAATTTATTTGGATGTCCATACAATCTAAGCCCTAATCACCTGTCAATCTGATGACTGCAATAATCTTTAGCCTCTCCAAGTCATTCTCCATATAAAATAATTTGCCTAAAGCAAAACATCCGATTATATCACTCCCTTATTCAAAAATCTTGAATGGTTCCTACTGCCTCTAGGACTTAGTGCAATTCAATTATTAGGCATATGCTACTTATCAAGTACTATGCTAAGTTCAAGGAATACAAAGATAGAAATGAAAATAGTCCCCATTCAATAAATTTACATGCTATTGGGTAAAATTCTCTTCATTAAATGTATGTTCTAATCATCATGGTGGATGAAACATGTTTTTCTACCACACACAATCAAGAGTACTTTCTTCACCAATTATGAAGGGTAGAAAGCTTTACTATGAGTTAAGTGTATTCTCAAAGATTTTTGGCCTGATATTTTAGAACACTGTTAAACTTGTTTTTTTGTTTTGTTTTGTTTTTGTTTTCAACATCTGGATAATGAAGAGAGCATTCAAGTCTACCCTAAACAAGTTGTTTTCATTCAAATTACTGTTATACGGATGGCTCTCTGGGTACAGGGAAGGTTGCACTGAAATTATAGTTGATGCCAAAATAAAAGGGATCAATAAAATTTTGGCTTTTTATGGAGAACAAAAAAAATCATAATATTTGAACAACTCCCAACAAATCATTTTTTTCCTTTTTTCTTTTTCTTTATTTAC
The DNA here is from genome assembly GCA_023553655.1 of Myrmecobius fasciatus. NCBI lineage: Eukaryota > Metazoa > Chordata > Mammalia > Dasyuromorphia > Myrmecobiidae > Myrmecobius > Myrmecobius fasciatus. The sequence continues at coordinate 2,058 of JAJPUD010006626.1, read as the reverse complement.
TTATTTATTTTGACTGAGGCAATTAGGGTTAAGTAACTCACTCAAGGTCACACAGCTTGGAAGTGTTTAATGTCTGACATCACATTTGAACTCAGATCCTCCTGACTTCAGGGCTGGTGTTCTATCCACCTCGCCACTCAGCTGCCCCCAATAAATCATTTTCTATAAAAGGATCCTGGAAGGTGAGTCAACCAATAGTCCTTAATATTAAACAGTTCTTAGAGGACTAGTATAAAGCATTATTCACCTCCACACCAAAAGGAAATAGACATGGAATAATAAGATGAAGTTAAATGGGCTTAAATTTACCCATCATTTGAATGAGTTACCAAGTGAAGCTTTGCTGAGACATTTGAAATAGGACAACCAACTGTTTAATATAGTTTAGGTTAACAGGGAAGTAGAAACATGAATAGAAGCAAAAACTAAATGATCACTATGATTCTTTCACAGGATCACAAAATTAGAATGGCAAATGTGCCTTGTTTTTCTATCTTTAAAATAGAAATAAGTGTACTGACTTTATTGATCTTAGAGGAAAATTATAATAGTTATAAGGAGAATATAAATAAAAAAAAATTTGAGCTACTTAGAAGAAAAACACTATATAAATCAGTGGACTATACTGACTTTCTTCATATTAAAAATGGTACATCAAAAAACAGAATTAAAAAAAAAAACAGAAAATGAATACCAAAACAAAAAACAAAAGAGAACATTGTTATGTGTCCAGCAGAACATAAAGGATACAAAATATGTAATAACAAATAACTAATTCAAGAAAGTATATTTTATATATATATATACATATATATATATGAATATATAAAATTATATTCATGAATGTTCATCTTTTCTTTACTTCCTTGTAAATTGTTCTTACATTCTTTTCTGTGCAACTTTTGTACTTTAGTCTTTCTTCCTTCTTTCATTACCCCCACTCCCCCAAGCAAGCTTATGGCTAAGATATATTTATGCATACTTACATAGATACATACATACATATAGCTACACACACACACACACACACACACACACACCACCTATCCACTCCACATACATCTTTCCTATCCCTGCTGACTCTTTAATTCTGTTCCTTAACTTGCCTTGCTATTTACTTAAATTCTCCCCACCCATGGATTCCTCCCTTGTCTGCTTCCTCATCCACCCATCCCTTCCCTCATTTCTTTCTAGATTTTGGAGGGTATGATATATATGTAGTGTTGCCTATTTAACCCATTACCAGTGTCTGAGAAGATTTTTAGAACTATGAGCCCTTTTCCCTCCAATGCCTTTGTATCTATTCTTCTTCTGCAACTCAGTTGTATAACATGATTACTATTTTTACCTTAACTCTAACCCAAACTTTCTTCTGAGCTACCCTATTGTTGATGTCAACTTTAACATATGGCATACATTTCCCATATTAAAAAAAAAACATAATGTTGAGCTCCTAGAAACTGATTTTTGATACTGGCTCTAATAAGTTAAATTTTCTATTAAGTTTGGGTTTGGTTGACAGAAAGTCCAGATCTACAAGTTCATTGAATGTCCATTTTTCCCCCTTATTCAATATTATAAATAATTTAATTATATTTATATTATATCATAGATAATTTTGCTGAATATGATATTTTTGGCTGTAGGCCTTGTTCTTTTGATTGTCGATAGATATGATTCCAGGACCTGCAGTCTTTTATTGTGCCTGCTGATAAATGCTGTACGGTTCTAATTGTAGTTCTAGCATATTTGAATTTTTTTTTCTTGTTTCTTGCAAAATTTTCTCTTTGATCTGAGAGTTTTGAAATCTGGCAATATTCCTATGTATTTTCTACAAAGGATCTCGTTGAAGTGGTAATGGGTAGATTTCTTTCTATTTCTACTTTCCCCTCATGTTCTATTACTTCCAGGACAGTTTTCTTGGATGATTTCTTGCATTATTGTGTCAAGATTCTTTTTTTTTTAATCACAATTTTCAGGCAGTCCAATTATTCTTATATTTTCTCTTCTTAATCTGTTCTCCAAATCTGTTGTTTTTCTTTTGTTTCACATTCCATT
>JAJPUD010006625.1:98720-124977 GCA_023553655.1 Myrmecobius fasciatus | reverse complement strand
AAAAAAAACTTAGGGGTTCTGCTGGGCTTCATCTTTTAGATAACTAGGGCAGAAAAAACATCCAGGAGTAGCTTGTTAAAATAAGATAAGAACTTAGACTATTGCTTTAATAATGGAAAGAAATGATAACACTCATTTAAAAAAAAAGAAAGAAATTGACCTTCATGATAGATTAGATTCTGGGAATGAAGAAAAGGGAAAATGTATCCAAGATTTTTTGCAGGTGGCAGAAATGGGATATTTGGGAAGGAAAACATACATGGAAAAGATAAAATGTGTAGGTTAGAGCATGTTCATTTGGAAATAATGTCAGGCTATCCAAGTGAATCATTCATTTGATCTTTAGGGATATCAATCTTACTTTGACAGAGGCATCAACAGTTGAGATAAATCTTGAAAACAGTCATATGAAGAAGACAATTGAAACCATGAGAGTGAATTCACTCACTGACCATGATAAGAGAGAAGTCCAAGGACAAAACCTTAAGTGATACTTGGTAAGCAATAAGAGTAAAGTCATGCAAGAACCAACATAGAAAAAGGCATCAAAGAAGCCAAGGGGAAAAAAAAATTGAGAGGCAATTAGTAGTTAGTGTCAAATGCCGTTGAATTAAGGAGAAGGAAGTCTGAAAAAAGTTTAATAAATCTGTTGTCACCTTTTTTGAATGTTTGTAAATGAGGTTAAATCAGACTTTAAGGGCCTATTAAGTGAATGTCTGGTTATGTAGGTGGGACAATAGGATGCAGACTATATGTTCAAGGAGTTCAGCCGTGAAAGTAAAGTATTTAAACATTAAAGATACTATTAAACAAGATATTCCTTTTATAGCAATTGAAATCAAAAGGGTTTGGGAGAAATTTGAGGGCTATTGGACAATGTGAAAGATCATTTAAAAATTTTTACTTTTGCTTTTCAGTTTTATAGTTATTTTAGTTTCTAATTCATCTGTTTTTCCTTTAAACATTTCATCTTTTGTGTTTAATTTGAGCATATCTAATGGATGGGAGTTCTTTGATATTTTACACATCAAATTTTGTAAGGGGTATGTGATTTTTACCTTGAGGGAAGCAGATCCTTTTCAAAACAACATCCAATTAAAATGGTATCAGCACTAAACAAGTTTAACAATATTGCCTGTACATCTGAAAGAGATAAGCATCTCTTTAATGCTTAATGTTCTTTAAATTATCTTCTGCCACTCCAGAAAAACCTAAGAAATTAAAACCACAAAGTAAAGGGAATGTGCAGTAAGTTCAGAGAATATCACAGAAATGTTCATCAGATCAGATTATCAGAGAATATCTTCAATATATAATCAGACAAAGCTCCATTATATACTATCTAAAAATCAATGGCCTTATTATGCTTTCCCCTATTCTTGATTAAACAAAATGACAAAATAGTGCATTCAACATAGTAAAATAAAACATCTTTAAATGAATATTATACAGGTTAGGTGGGTGAGATTCCTGGCAAAAAAGAGGGAGTGCTCACCTAAAAGTTCAGAGGACAAATAGAACCCAAAGTTCTGATGTAATATCCTATACCACATAAAAGGTCAAAACACTCAAATCTAGACTTAAGGTGATACATAAAAAGTCACCTCAGGCACCCATGAAGTAGTTATAATGGTACCAAAGTGTATCTTTTTTAATAACTTGAAATTGCTGACATGTTATTCAGAACTGAACTTTTCAAAAGTAATTACAGCAAGATATGATTACCCCACTTTGTAATTCTTACTATCTGGGATGCAGAACCTACTGGATTATTTGATCATTTGACTATAGTAGCCTAAATCATTTGAATATCTAAACTAATTTTGGTATTTGAGATTGTGAGGCTCAAAGATGAGGCATGGTAGAAGTGGGGGCATCATACTGCCTCAGGAGGGTGGAACTGTTCCAGGTTGGAAATAAAGCAGATTAAAACTTCTGGCCAAGGAGAGTGAGACTAGATCTGTGAATAGCCCTTGTCCATTCAGTCTGAGCCAGATAAGGAGTCTCAATCTTTAAAAAAACTCCAAAACTCAAAATGCATCCCAAAGAACACTTATGTACAGTTGGTGGAATTGTGAACTGATCCAGCCATTCTAAAGAGCCATTTGAAACTAAGCCCAAAGGGCTATAAAGCTGTTTATACTCTTTGATCAATCCAGCAGTGCCACTATTTTGTATGTATTCCAAAGAGATCAAAAAAGAGAGAAAAAGACTCACTTATGCAAAAATATTTGTAGCAGCTCTTTTTTTGGAAAATGAGTGAATGCCCATTAAATGATTCAATGAGTTACAATGTAACTCATTCTATAAGAAATGATGAGCAGGATGATTTCAGAAAATTCTGAAAAGACTTACATGAATTGATGGGCAAGATTATGTAATGGTCAACTATGATAGTCTTAGCTCTTCTCAGTGATCCAAGATAATTCCAATAGATGTGATGGAAAATCCCATCCACATCCAGAAAAAGCATTGTGGAGACTGAATGCAGATCAAAACATATTAATTTCACTTTTTTTTTGTTTCTCATGGTTTTCCCCCTTTGTTCTGAGTTTTCTTTCAAAATATGATGAATGTGGAAATATATTTCAAATGATTGTATCTGTATAATTTTTATCAGATTGCTTGCTGTCTTGGAAAGGAGGAGGGAAGGAATGGAGGAAAAATCTGAAACTCAAAATCTTATAAAAATGAATGTCAATAAAACTCTTTACATAATTGTAAAAAATACTACTAAGTTAAAAAAATACATTCCAAAGAAAAGAGTCAACCTAAAAGAAAAATTTGGTCAACCAATATAACATTTTATATTGGAAGGAACTTGTTCAATGAATTTGAAATGGCTTTAATGCTATATGTTTGCCCAAGTTGTATATGAGGATTTTTATAAATCTACAGCTAAAATTTTATTTTTATTCCTGTATTTTTCAGAGTTTTTTATTTTTATACTCATTTATGAGGATGAGAGGATAAAAAAGGTTGTCATATTTCTACAGCTTAAAAAAATGTTAAAATCATCATATTGTTTTTATTTGTTTGTTTTTTGGTAAGGCAAGGAGGATTAAGTAACTTGCACAAGGCTACACAACTATAGTGTTAAGTGTCTAAGGCCAGATTTAAACTCAGATTTTCCTGATTCTCATATGATTGAAGGCCCTCATTGCCCTTCATCTTATTGTTTAAAGAAGAACAGTCTTAGTATACAAGAAACAACATATAATTTGTTTTCCAATAGAATCAGGGAGCAGAATGTTCTGGTTAAAGATTTTTGTTGGGAAAAATATGCCACATAGATTTGAGGATTATCAAATTTTTAAAGTATATTAATTCAATTAACATTAAAGTGATGAGTAAAATTTAATTTTTATTTGATTCAGAAAATTTTTTTCAGATCTTTCAGTGCCTCAGTTATGAACACAATCATCATGGTACTAGTGAAATATCTGTTAGAGAAGGAACTTAAGAAATGCTCTATTTATTTTCAAGTTACCCAAGCAAACCATAATTCATAATATTTTTACTTCATCTTAAAATAACAATAAATTGAATAATAATAAATAATAAATTGAATAATCCATGCAGGGAATCCTCTAATAATAAAAGCTATCAATTCCTAAGTCATCTGTTTTTTTTTTAATTTGGGGTGTGCTCACTTAATTTAATGCATAACTACATCAATAGTTTTGAAAAATAGCGAAATGGCTTTGGATCAGAAAAATTTTGGAATTTTGTTAAAACATTAAAAATAAAAATGCAATAATTTATTAATTTAATAAAATTTATGAGACTCTTAAAACAGTCAGAAGCATGGTGAGGGCTACTGGGAAAAAAGATATAAAGCTTAAAAACACAGGAAAATGAGCCACTCAGATTGGAAAGTGTCTAACATACTACTAGGACAGAGTGGAGGACAACTACAAGTAGCTCCAGCACTAATGAAGTGGCTGGCCAAAGCTGAAAGGCGGCTCAGTTACAGTTGTGTCTGGTGACAATAGGAAATTCCAAAGTTGTAAGATCAGTATTGCATAGGAACCTGGAATGTAAGATCTGTGAACCAAGGGAAGCTGGATGTGGTCAAACAGGTGATGGAAAGATTAAAATGGAAAAGAATGGGCAAGTTTAATTGAGGTAATCATTACACATACTATCATGGGCATGAATTTCTTAGAAGAAATAGAGTTGATAAAGAGATGAGAAAAACAGTACTGGAGTATACTCTCAAAAATGCCAGAAAGAATCCAAGAACAACCATTTAACATGATAGTAAGACAAGTCTATGCTATAACCACTCATGCTTAAGAGGCTAAAGTTGATCAATTCTATGAAGACCTAGATCTTCTAGAAATAGCACCACTAAAGATGTCCCAATAACACACAAAAGATGTCATGGGGAATTGGAATATTAAAGTAGAAAATCAAAAGATAATTGCCTATTATTGATTGTGCAAATAATTTCATGGACCTTATGAGTCTACTTCTGGAAGTTCCCCACCCCTGCTCTATACAGTCATTTAAAATTTGGACTTAAACTGAAGCAATTAAGGAAAACCACTGAATCACATAGGTCTGACCCAAATAACATTCCTTATGAATATAAAGTAGAGATAATGAATAGATTTGAGGGACTGAATCTAGCAGAGTGACTGAAGAACTAAGGATAGATATTCACAGTATTGTACAGGACTTAGCAACCAAAAACATTCCAAAGAAAAATAAGAACAAAAAAGCAAAAGAGCTGTTTGATAAAACTTCACAAATAGCTGAGAAAAGTAGGAAAGGGAAAGAAGAAAGGAAAAAGTATGTTCAAGTGAATGCAGAATACTAGAGAACAGCAAATAAAGATAACATTTTCTTAAATTAACAATGAAAAGAAATATAATAAAACAATAGAGTGGGAAAGAAGAGAAAATCTTTCAAGAAAATTAGAGGTTTCAAGGGAAATTATCATGCAAAAATGGGCATGATAGAAGACAAAAAATGGTAGGGACTTAAAAGAAGTAAAAGAAATTAAGAAGAGTGGGTAAGAATATATAGAAAAACTAAGCAAGAAAGACCTTTGTATCACCAATAACCATGATGATTTGGTTACTGATCTAGAGTCAGACACTTTAGAGAATTGGTAGGGCATGGGACCCTGCTGATAGGGAGTACAGAGGCCACCTTGACCTGTGGTGCACAATAGGTTTTCTGCCACGTTGCAGAAACGCCCTTGTTGAGCAAGGAGCACTGGTACATGGCATGGGAATGGGTTGAGCTTGAGGATCACAGCTAGTTGCTTGTGAGCAGGGATGCCTTGACAGGGCCTCTCGCCTGTGAACAGGTTGCTGACATGGCTGGGTCGGCTTTCCTCCCATTGGCAAATACCATGTATACACAAAGCCCACAAACTGCTTCTCTGAATGGTGATTGGGGATTGCCTACTGTTCATGCGCTGATCACGCTTGCAAAAATGTATATCAACAAGGCTGTGCGGCATAATAAACTGGAGCTCTTTTCACACCCTATGAGTTCCCCTGCATCATTCATCTGGTCTCTGAGATCAAAGGGCTCATACAAGGTGAGCTCTTAAAAGACAGCTGCGACAGAATTAAGCCAAGGGGCCCTTAGGAAGCATTGCTTACCATAAGCCCAGTAAAGATGATGGAATTCCATCTGATCTATTTAAAATCCTAAAAAATGATGCTGTCAAAGTGATTTACTCAAAATACTAGCAAACTTCAGAAAATCAGCATTGGCCTCTGGATTGGAAAACACCAGTTTATCCCCCAATTCTAAAGAAAAGTAATGCCAAAAAAAATATTTAGATTACTGAACAACTACACTGGTTTCACGTACCAGCAAGGTTATGCTTCAGATTCTGCAAGTGAAGTTTCATTCTACATGAGCCAAGAATTATCAGAAGAGAAGACAAAATTCACTACATTATGGAGAAAGTTAAGGGAGCTCCAAAAAACACCTACTTCCACTTTATTGATTATGTTAAAGACTTTGATTATGTGGATCGTAAGAAAATGTAGCAAGTCCTCCAAGAGATGGGAATATCAAATCATTTTATTTGTCTTCTGGGGAACTTGCCTACAAATCAACAAGCAACAGTTAAAAACAAACATGGAACAATAATTAGTTTAAGACTAGAAAAGGAGTATGAAAATGCGATATATTCTTTCCCTTTTTACTTAACTTATAAGTAGGGTATATTATGTGAAATGCCAAACTGGCTGAATCAAAAGCCAGAATTAATTCTGAGAGGTTGCTGAAAGAAATATTAATAGTTTCAGAAATGCATATAAATAGCATTCTGATAAGAGAAAATGAAAACTTAATAAGCCTTAATGAGGATAAAAAAGAGAATGTAAAAGCTGACTTGAAACTAATATTAAAAAATAAGATAATGATAATTGATTCCATCACTTCCTGGCAAATAGTGAGAGAAAAATGGAAGCAGTATCAAATTTTTAATTCTTATGTTTAAAGATCATTGTAGATGGTGCCTGCAGCCATGATATTGAAAGATGCTTGCTCCTTGGAAGGAAAGCTATGGCAAATCTGGACATAATACTGGAGCAGAGATATCATTTTGATTACAAAATGCTATGGTCCATGGGTCACAAAAATTCAGAAAAGATTGAACAACTCAATGACAACAACTTCATTATCATAATTGGTTATACATTCCTATGGAATTATTCTGAGAGGTTGCTGATAATCAAGCATAGTGAGTATATCTACTAATTCCTTAAATCTCCAAGCAAAAGACTATACACACAATAGATTTCTCAATAAATGCTTATTGAGTAAGATAACAGAGTAAGAATAGGTAAGAAGATAAGAGGTTGCTTGCACATCCTTGTTGATCAATGAGGACATCCTTATAAAGTAGGCTGGGGAAAGCATGATTTAGTATAAATCTTAACTCTAATATTTACTAGCTATGTAATCTTGGGCAAGTGTTATCTGTTAAATGAGAAAAACCATAATGATTATACTACTTATCTCACAGTGCAGTTGTAAGGAAAATTATTTGAAAACTTAAAAGCGCTATATACGTGCAAGCTCTTCTCATCTTAAGAGAATTCAAGACAGAAATATTTAGCTCCATAACACATCCACAAAAATTGAAAAATAATCTAGATCCATTGTGAAGAACATGGAACCATGGATCTTAATAGAAATACTGAATAAATGCAAGATGAACACTTGTCTTTGTGTTTCACCACTGTATCAAAGTGGTAATTGCATTCTTCTAATCTTATGTTTCCCTATATAAGTTACAAAGTATATTTTTCCATATCGACAACAAATCATCTTAAAAGCTGAGACAAACTATGAAACAGAAGTATTCATGAACAAAAGGAACCTGTTTTCCACTTTGAGCAGAAATGCTCAAATACAGTGCTTTGTGGAAACATAGAAAGGAATCTCTAGGGGTCACCATTTCTTTATAGGCTATTTGTAATTCTCCAAAAGATTTTCTCCCTTAAATGTTATAATGAGATTATTAAGTGAGGGGACTTTGAAAAAATCATGCACACTAGAACTCTTGCCTACGAATGAGTGCTATTTATTTTAATAGTAATTCAATTCAGTAGGCTATAAACATTTCAGCTATACTCAAAAAATGTTTTCCTTGACTAAAAGTAGGATTATTTAACTTAAACATTCACTTTTTTCCCATAAAATTTGGATTTGGATGGGTAGTTCATGTTTCCAAAAAGGAAATATACTGCAAAAGAAAAACATTTGTGAATTCTGAATAAATTCCAAAAAAAAATATGCTTCAGGGATCAAGATAATTTTTTTTTTTTAAAGTGGAGTCTCCTTCCTCTGCCTCCTTCAAAAAAAGTACTTGGAGCAATGGCAAAAATGTATAGCCTCCAAAGGTGGCTTTAAGGAGGCTAACTCTCATTTGTTAAAGAAATCAACTATATTACTTTGTGATCATATTGAAGAAATGTGTTATTAATGATTAATTTTCTATTTCCTGAATATAAATATAGCAATTTTAAAAACATAATTATAACTCCATAAAGCCATGGTATTAAAGATGATTTGTGAAATTTTATCTTCAAACTCATAATTCACATGTAATAAAAAGCTACACAATGACTTTGGAGAAAATATGAAACAAGTTCCTCAAGCTGATCACAAGTCTGAAGTAGTGGAATTTTGTGATAATGTGATGATTAAAGAGAAGTTTTTTTTAAACTCAATTTGATCTATATTTCATATGTATATTGTTTACAAATACTATTTCCAATAAGTTGTTTCAAGAAAATCATGGCTGAAATACTGAGTGTTTATTAAGCTATTAATATTAAAATATTAAGATCTGAGACAGAACTAAGATTCTTGAGAGCAAGGTTTCTTTCATTTTTGTTTTTTTGTATTGTTACCAATATCAAGCATGGTGCCCAATGATTGGGAGACACTTAGTAAAGTCCTGATTGACTGAAAAATTAAGAAGCATATGCCATTAGTAACTCAGATTTCCCTTTATTCCCTTACCATGAGTCATAACCTTTTTTGTTATTTCATTCTTTAAAACAGTACTGGCTTCTTGGGATTTGGTTGGGGATAACTGCATTCATTCCTTAAAAAATACTCTTTAAGATGTCTGTAGAAAGTAAGCCCTGTAAGAGCTAATTATAAATATAAAATAAAAATAAGATAACTTGTCACTCTGTTCAAGCTCTGCCTCACAAAGTTAAGTAAGGAGATATAATAAAGTCACTTTGGGCTATTAATAGCACACATGCACACAAAAGATCAACCACTACTTTTCCTTGTACAACCTAACCCCTATTTAAAGAAGGAATGATAAAACTAATATGTTCACTCAGAGCCAGACTTGATCACCAAAAGTTAGAATATGGTTATTCTTACAAATATCAAATTTAATCAAATTTAAAGCAATTTAAAGAAATAACCATTTTTAAATATAAGAAATAAAGTGGCATCCTTTTACCATTTTTCCTCTTGTCTTCTATATTCAGTTGTACTGTTAACATACAACAAATTGAAAGAGATTTTTTCTTTGAAGGCATTTTGCCAATTATACAATCATAGGAAACGTAACTTAATGAAAGTAATATATACATGTATATATATGTACATGTACATATGTATATATTTCTTTTAAAAACAAGCATTTTATGTTCTCATGAGGTAGGCAGCTATATTAAACATTCTCATTAATGGGATACAAATGAAGTCCAATAAAACTTTATACTTCCATATTTACCTACCTTCGTACAATATCACTTGATCAGTTTTAGGGTCCATAATAACTAGAGTCTAAACTTGATAACTTCAGTAAAGAATAAATTCTGGATATATTTAACAATGATATTTTTTATAGTTGAATCTGGCAAAATCATACATACAGTACCTAATTATTACAATTTGAAAACTATTTTACTGTAAGTGCTTCATTGAAAATGGTCAGTTCTCTGTGTTAGTTTTCATTCAAATGTCCCCTTTCCAAGATACTTTTGTGAACAGACTTTAAAAAAGATTAACACAACTGTTTGGACTTTAAAATATTACATTATCTACATACATTTTGGAATTAATGCCAGACAAAATTTCTTAGTTTCTAACAATCTAAGATACTTTAGAAAAAGTCTTTTCAGTCTTGTGTACATATTCTAATGGCCCAATCATTTGGCTCATGCTAAAAGAGTCAAAATAAAGCAAATAAATAAATGCAACTTAACAAATCCAAAAACTACATTTACTTCCATAGTGTATAACAATAATATAAATTTATATCATTACATGCAAATGGCATTTCTTCATCTTACCCTTTGATTATTTGAAGATATATTATTTTGATCTCTGTTTTTTCAAGGCATTTACTACTATATTCAAGTACATACTTTTGTTGCTACAGCATCTATAAATGGTCTTTTCTTCTCTTTGTGCCTAGATTATAGAACAAATTGACATTAAAATGAAATGGTATATTTCGTTATAGGGCACCAACCATAAACATGATTTGGTAATTAGAATGCATTCACTGTAAATAAAAAAAATGTTTACAATTTTACAATTGCTTTATGTTATCAGCAATACCATGATGCATTACAAATGATCTTAAAAAGTCTTTAAGTAATTAAAAAAGAACTGGCCTTAAAGACAGAGAATCACCTTTTGGACATAGAGAATGTGCTTGATAAATTTTCAGAAACATAATATGTAAAGTTTGCAAGAAAAGACATTTATGCCAAAATTAGAAGAGAAAGAGGAAACAGGAAAATTTTATGGCAAATTTCTCTGATAAAGATCTCATTTTTCAAATATGTACCAAATTTATAAAAATGAGCCATTTTCCACTTGACAAATGTCAAAAAAATGAATATGAAGTTTTCAGAAGAAACCAAAGGTGTCAATAGTAACGAGGGAAAATTCTCTAAATCACTGCTGATTAGAGAAATGAAAATTTAAACCACTGAGATACCACCCCAGGTTGGTTTATCATCAGATTGGCTAACATTACAAGAAAGAAAGACAAATATTGGAGGGAATTTAGAAAAAAATAGGACACATGTACTGCTGGTGGAGTTGTGAACAAATCTAACCATTCTGGAGAACAATTTGGAACTATACCCAAAGGACTATCAAACTGCATATCTTTTGACCTAGCAATAATACTTCAAAAATGGGTTCTGTTACTCTAGAAATTCTTTCACCTTTAACCTCAGTTTCCTCATTGTAAAATGAGGTACTTAAGCTAAGACTCCTTCTGGTTCTAAAACTGATTCTGTGATCCAATTTCCAGGGACAGAAAATGTCTCAATATATAGTAAGAGAAAATCTTTGAAATTTGCAAATAAAGAGACAAAAAAGTCTCAAAAATTGCACTGATAGGCATATATGTCAAGGAGATTATTGACAAAAAGAAAGGCTCCATAAACATTAAAATGTGCTGTGTATTATTTTTCATGGCAGTAAAGAATTTGGAAACAAAGAGAATGCCTACATCTCATGGGGAATGCTTGATCAAATTGTAAATGTAATAGAATAGTACCATGCTTTAAGAAACAAAGAATGTTATGAATATAGAGGAAAGTATAGAAAAACTTAATTGATGCAAAGTGAAGTCAGCAAAGTTAGAAAAACACAATGTCCACAAGAAAAAGAGCAAAAAACAAAAATGATCAAAACTCAATATTTCAAAAGTGAATTCAGAGAATATCTATGAGGAAACACTTCTTCCTTCACTTCTCTGTGAATATGGGGATTCAAAAGTGTAATATTAAATATTAAGTATAAATAATATTCAACATTTTCTACAACAAATTGACCAGCTTGCATTGACCAGTTTTGCAGAACTGCTATCTCCCTCTTATTTTTAAAAATCTGTTATAATAAATGTTCTCCAGAAGGGAGAAGAGGAGAGATAAAGAGAGAAGTTTAAATGATGGAAAAACAAAATATCAATAAAATATGTTCAAAGAAAACCTTTGTTTTGCTTGTCATCATATCTTTTCTAGAAAAATAAATCATTCTAATGGATTCACTTAACTTTCCTCCTTCATTTTAAAAATCAGTAATTAAAAAAATTCATCTTGTTTTTTTTCCTCCTAATTCTGTTTCTGCTGCTGATGCCACCATCTTCCCAGGCATCTAGGTTCAAAACAATAAACATTTCTTTAATTCTTCCTTCTCCCTCCTCATCTCTTATCATTTTCTACCTGTTTTACTTCTAAAGTATTTATCTTAACCTCTCCTTTCCATTCCAGCTGAAACTATCCTAGTTCAAGCTCCATTTTTTCCTTTCATCTAGACTATTTTAAATGTCTTATAACTTGTCTTTCTGATTCCATTGTCACTTTTTCATCACTTACATAGTCATAAGGTGCAAGAGATCCAAGACCTACTCCAAAGACTTTTAAGCCTCTCAAGGTTTAAGTTTCCAGGCCCTCTAAGGCAGCAGAACACTTTCTCTGAAGAAAACAATTAAATCACTTTAGATGGCAACCTATCAAATAAAGGTTCCTAACATGATCTACACAGGTATCTCCACATTCTCCTTCAGAAAAGACATAGGAAATATTTGGTAAATCTTCCTACTGAAATAATCCAAAATTGGTAGTGTTAGTAAAAACAATCTTTGTGTTAATAATAAAGAACAACTTTATGATATGAAAAAGTTGTGTAATGCATAATTTTCTTTATGAAAAAAGCAATCAATAGATTGCTAAATAAATATTAATAAGTAAATAAAATATTAGTTCATTTTTAGATGCACATTCATGAAAAACTCTAAAATGTATTTCCTTTCATACTAGATAAGTAATATAGAAAGGCTTACTAAAGTTGAAGGGGCAAAGGGATTATAAAAAGTTGTGAAGGCCTATTCCCAGGTCTGTGATGGCAGTGGATTTGCTCTGGTTCAATCATCATCTCCATTCCTAATCATATGCTCCAAGAAATAACTATAAAGGGAGTCACCCAATCATGCTGAGTGGTTATACTGCAATTAGCTATCATATCTTAAGGGACAGGGTTGAACAGAAGTTTAATATTGGGGGGGGGCGGAGGGCGGACCCAAGATGGCAGAGTGCAGACACAACTCTCTGTGACCTCCTCTGATCTTCTCTCAAACCAACAGCAGATTAAGCCTCTGAACTGGTTCTGGAGTGAAAGCTCCCCCAATACTTGGAGTACAACACATTTCCAGCAAAAGTTACATTGGAAGAACTCTGCAGAAGGTCTGTTTCAAATGGGCAGGGGATTGGGTGGTTTGCCAAGCTCAGACAGCAGCACACAGCCAGGGCAGGAGACTGGGGCTGGAACAAAGCGTGGTGGATTCTAAGCACCCGGGAAGTCCCTGGGAAACGCTTGGGCCACTTTGCTCTGATTGCGGGCAGGTGTTTTGGTAGATCTGCCTTCGGTACAAGGTAGATTTCAAACCATTGAGAGCAGGGGACCTAGCCCGGCCAGCCCAGCACTGGAAGTCAACCAGCAGAAGTGCACCAGGGCAAAGAAGCATTTGGCGCTCCTCTGCTTTAAACAGATCTCAAGCTCTAAAAAATGAGTAAGAAACGGAAAAGAACTCTCACCATAGACAGCTTTTATGGAGAGAAAGAAGAGCAGACCCCAGATTCTGAGATTCCTAAAGCAACTCCAGAGGAAACCACAAAGGGAGACATGAGCTGGTCCCCATTTCAAAAGGCTTTCCTGGAAGATTGCATAAAGAATCTCAAAAGAGAGTTAGAAGAAAAATGGGGAAATGAATTGAGATCAGTGCAAGAAGGATATAATGACCAACAAAAGAGATATGATAAAGACACCATCTCACTGAAAAACAAAATTGGTGAAATGGAAAAAGACAACAACTCATTGAAAAACAAAATTTGTGAAATGGAAAAAAAAAACAATTCATTGAAAAACAAAACTGGTAAAATGGAAAAAGACTGCAATGAATAAAAAAAATTCAATTGACCAGTTACAAAAGGAGCTAAAAAAGGTAACTGAAGAAAATAATACTTTAAAAATTAGAACTGAGCAAATGGAAGTGCATTCACTTTCTCAATAAGACTTCAAGAATCAGTCAAACAAAAAAAATGAAAAAATACAAGAAAATATGAAATATCTCCTAGGAAGAACAAGTGACTTGGAAAACAGATCTAGGAGAGACAATTTAAGGATTATTGGACTCCCTGAAAGCCACAATGACAAAAAGAACCTAGATACTATCTTCCAGGAAATCATGAAAAAAAAAAAAACTGCCCTGATGTTTTAGAATCAGAAGGCAAAATCACCATCAAAAGAATTCACCGATCACCTCCTGAAAGAGACCCCAAAATTAAAACCCGAAGGAATATTGTGACTAAATTTCAGGACTATCGCACTAAGGAAAAAGATATTGCAAGCAGCTATAAAGAAACAATTCAAATACCCAGGAACTGTAATTAGAATCACACAAGATCTGTCAGCTTCTACATTAAAGGATAGAAGGGCCTGAAATCAGATATTCTGAAAAGCATGGATTATAGCCAAGAATAACCTATCCAGCTAGAATGAGCATTATCTTCCAGGGAAGAAGATGGTCATTCAATGATATAGGAGAATTTCACCTATTTCTAATGAAAAGACCAGATCTGAACAAAAAATTTGACCTCCAAACACAGAACTCAAGAGAAGCATAAAAAGGTAAAAAGGAAAGAACTCTTGAAAACTATATTTCTACTATGGGTATATTTAAAGAATGGGGGTATAATATGATTTTACTTAGAGAAAATAAAAAAGAAACTAGAGGTGGAAGAGTTATCATACTGGAAAAAAGAGGGGAATGGAGGTAAAATAAAGTTTAAAAAAAGGAGATAACAAATAAGGTAAAATCTCATGAAAAGGCAAAGAAAATCTAATATAATTGAGGGAAAGAAAGGAGGGTGATGAGCATTGTGTGAATCTTAATCTCATCAGATTGGGCTCTAAAAGAGTATATCAGACACATTGGGTTTCATAGAAAAATTTGTCCCTACTTATAGGGAAGTAAGAGGGAAAGGAGGAAAACAAAGGAATAGACTAATAGAAAGGAAAATAGAAGAATTCGGGGAAAGGTGTAAAAGAGAGGGAGGTGTTCTAAAGGGGGGATACTGTTAGAGAAAGGTGAGCATCAATAACAAAATATTGGGGAGGGGGGAAGGGAGAAAGGAGAAAGGGAAGAGAAAAACATAACTTGGGTAAATAAGATGGCAGGAAATACAGAATTAGTTATTTTAACTGTGAATGTGAATGGGATGAACTCTCCCATAAACTGGAAGCAGATAGCAGACTGGATTAAAAGCCAGACTCCTACAATATGTTGTTTACAAAGAAACACATCTAAAACATAGAGATATATACAGAGTAAAGGTAAAGGGCTGGAGCCTTTTATTATGCTTCACGTGAACAAAAGAAAAAGCAGGGGTAGCAATCCTTATCTTAGTTCAAGTAAAAGCAAAGATAGATCTAATCAAAAGAGATAAGGAGGGAAACTATATTGTACTAAAGTGTACCATAGATAATGAAGCAGTATCAATATTAAACATATATGCACCAAGTGGTATAGCATTCAAATTCCTAGAGGAGAAATTAAGAGAGATGCAAGAAGAAATAGGCAGCAAAACTATACTAGTGGGTGATCTCAACCTTGCTCTCTCAGAATCAGATAAATCAAACCACAAAAAAATAAGAAAGAAGTTAGGGAGGTAAACAAAATGGTAGAAAACTTAGGTATAATAGATCTTTGGAGAAAATTGAATAGAGACAGAAGGGAGTTTACTTTTTTCTCAGGGGTTTATGGAACTTATATGAAAATTGATCATGTGTTAGGGCATAAACACCTCAAAATCAAATGGAGAAAGGCAGAAATAGTAAATGCTTCCTTTTCAGATCATGATGCAATAAAAATCACATGTAATATAAAACCAGGAGAAAATAGACCCAAAGTTAATTGGAAATGAAATAATCTTATTTTAAAGAATGAATAGGTGAAAGAGTAAATCATAGACACAATCAATAATTTCATTCAGGAGAATAACAATAACGAGACAACATACAAAAATTTGAGGGATACGACCAAAGCGGTTATAAGGGGTAATTTTATATCTCTAGATTCTTACTTGCATAAAATAGAGAAAAAAAAGATCAATGAATTGGGCTTACAATTTAAAAAGCTAGAAAAAGAGCAAATTAAAAACCCTCAATTACATAGCAAATTAAAAATCCTGAAAATAAAAGGGGAGATTAATAAAATTGAACATAAGAAAACTATTGAATTAATAAATAAAACTAAGAGTTGGTTTTATGAAAAAACTAACAAAATAGATAAGCTTTTAATTAATTTGATTAGAAAAAGTAAAGAGGAAAATCAAACTGTTAGCCTCAAAAATGGTAAGGGAGAACTTTCCTCCAATGAAAAGGAAATTAGAGCAATGATTAGGAATTATTTGCCCAACTTTATTCCAATAAATTTGATAATCTAAATGAAATGGAGGAATATCTACAGAAATATAGATTGCCCAGGGTAACAGAAGGGGAAATAAATATTTAAATAGCCACATTTTAGAAAAAGAAATAGAACAAGCTATTAATCAACTCCTTAAGAGAAAATCTCCAGGGCCAGATGGATTTACATGTGAATTTTACCAAACATTCAAAGAACAATTAGTTCCAATACTATATAAACTATTTGAAAGTATAGGGAAAAAAGGTGTACTACTAAATTCCTTCTGTGGTGTTGTTAGCTAAACCAGGTAGGGTGAAAACAGAGAAAGAAAACTATAGGCCAATTTTCCTAATTAATATTGATGCAAAAATTTTAAATAAGATATTAGCAATGAGATTACAGAAAGTCATCCCCAGGATAATACACTATGACCAAGTAGGATTTATACCAGGAATGCAAGGCTGGTTCAATATTTGGAAAACTATCAGCATAATCAATTATATTAATAACCAAACTAACAAAAACCATATGATTATATCAATAGATGCAGAAAAAGCATTTGATAAAATCCAACACCCATTCCTATTAAAAACAGTAGAGAGTATAGGAATAAATGGACTTTTCCTTATAATGATCAGTAGAATCTACTTTTTAAAAATTTTTGTACCAATTCATTTAGCAACATATACATACATATATGTTTATAATGCATGTACACATATGTATTGCGCACACATGTGTCTAGATATATCTCTATATCTCCTGTCTAGTTTTAGAGAACCAAAGATTACTAGAGACTCTATGGAAATGTTCCAAGTTTTTTTTTTTTTTTTAAAGCTTTTTAACTGCAAAACATATGTATGGGTAATTCTTCAACAATGACCCTTACAAAGCTTTCTGTTACAAATTTTTCCTCCCTAGCTCCCACCCCTCCCCTAGATGGCAGGAAACCCACTACATGTTAATTATGTTAAAATTCTGGACAAATCGAATGTATGTATGCATATTTCCACACATCTTGCTGTGCAAGAAAAATCATGTCTACAAGAAAAAAATCTGGGAAGGGAAACACAATGCAAGCAAACCTCAATAAGAGAGCATGAAAATGTTATGTTGTGGTCCACATTTCATATCCCTCTCTCTGGGTGTATATGGCCTTCTTCAGTGACCAATTGGAACTGGTTTGAAGCATTTCATTGTTGAATAGCATCTACTTAAAACTATCAGCAAGCATCACATATAATGGGGACAAACTAGAACCATTCCCAATAAGATCAGGAGTGAAACAAAGCTGCCCACTGTCACCGTTACCATTAAATATTGTATTAGAAATGTTAGCTTTGGCAGTAAGAGAAGAAAAAAAGATTAAAGGAATTAGAGTAGGCAATGAGGAAACCAAATTATCACTCTTTGCAGATGGCATGATGGTATACTTAGAGAACTCTTTGAGACTCAAATAAAAAACTCCTGGAAACAATTCACAACTTTAGCAAAGTTGCAAGATACAAAATAAATCCACATAAATGAGCAGCATTTTTATATATTACCAACAAAGTTCAGGAGCAAAAGATACAAAAACAAATTCCATTCAAAATAAATGTGGATATTATAAAATATGTCGGAATCTATCTGCCAAGGAAAAGTCAGGAACTATACAAACCAAATTACAAAACACTTTCCACACAAATAAAGTCAGACCTAATCAGTTGGAAAAATATCAAGTGCTTATTGGTAGGCCAAGCCAAAGTACGAAAAATGACAATACTACGTAAATTAATTTATTTATTTAGTGCCATACCAACAAAATTCTCAAGAAATTCTTTTACAGATCTAGAAAAAATAGTAGCAAAGTTCATCTGGAAGAACAAAAGGGCAAGAATTTAAAGGGAATTAATGAAAAAAAAATGCTGATGAAGGTGACCTAGCTGTGCCAGATATAAAACTATATTATAAAGCAGTGGTCATGAAAAACATTTGGTGCTGGCTAAGAAATAGAATAGTCAATCAGTGGAATAGGATAGGATCTCAGGACAAAATAATGAGAAACTTATGGTAGAGCAAGGATGCAGGAGGATGCAATGCAGCAAGAGTGAAGACAAATAGATGGACATGTAAGGAGATGAACATATATAAAAGAATGGGGAAAAATTGGAGAAAAGTATTTACATTTCAACTGACTTTGTCACTGTCTTTGTGTCTTAAGACATTATATCATTCCATTACATTCACAATTTGTTTTGAATTATGGTGATAATTGAAGAGAGGGAGTTAGGAAATTGTTCATCATAGGATAGGAAAGATAGCCTATTGATGGGCCACCAAGACTCAAAAGTTCTATAATAATTGAATTTTAACTGTCTTGTTTCAAGAGAATCAAGAAATATAATTTTAAAAACTTCAGTCGCTGAGAGAGAAGGTGGTGATTAGTTCTCCGGGGCTTAGGTTGAATACATAATCTGTTTCAGAGCCTCTTCCATCTGGCCCTAAAGATTTTTTTCTTAGGGAGTTGATTAATAGCTGGTTCTATTTCTTTTTCTAAAATGTAGCTATTGAAATAATTTATTTCCTCTTCTGTTAACCTGGGCAATTATATTTTTGTAGATATTCCTCCATTTCATTTAGATTATCATATTTATTGGCATAAACTTGGGCAAAGTAATTCCTAATAATTGCTCTAATTTCCTCTTCATTGGTGGAAAGTTCTGCTTTTTCATTTTTGAAACTAACAATTTGATTTTCCTCTTTCCTTTTTCTAATTAAGTTAACTAAATTTTTTTTTGTCGTTTTTTCATAAAACCAACTCTTATTTTTATTTATTAATTCAATATTCTCTTATTTTCAATTTTATTAATTTCTCCTTTTATTTTCAGAATTTCCAATTAGGTATTTAACTGAGGATTTTAAATTTGTTCTTTTTCTAGCTTTTTAAATTGTAAGCCCAATTCATTGATCTTCTCTTTCTCTGTTATACGTAAGTAATCATCTAGATTTATAAAATTACCCCTTATAATCACTTTGTCTGTATCCTACAAATTTTGGTATGTTGTCTCACTATTGTCATTCTCCTGGATGAAATTATTGTGTTTATAATTTGCTGTTTTACTCATTCATTCTTTAGGATGAGATTATTTAATTTCCTATTAACTTTTGGTTTATTTTTTCCTGGCCTTATGCATGTGATTTTTATTGCATCATGATCTGAAAAAGATGCATGTATTTTCTCCCTTCCCCATTCCCCAGTATTTTGCTTTTGATGACCACCTCCCTTAGACAGTCTTCCCCCCTGTAACCCTTCTCCCTTTTTTTTACACCTTTCCCCTAATTATTCTATTTTCTCTTCTATTATTCTTTCCTTTTCTTTTCCCCCTTTCTCTCCCATTTCCCTATAAGGTGGGACAAGTTTCTCTATGCTTCAGTACCTTCTTAACTAATGGAGAGGATCATAGATAACTTTTGAAATGTGTAGGAGTTATAGAATGCTTGGCGATACATATATGTATAAAAAAACTTTCTTTTTTTCAAAAATGAAAAAATTCTGATTCCAAGTTCAAAATCTTATTTCTGGAGCCCATATACTTCCAGCCCGAAATAGTATCTTAAAAATATCCCTACTTAAGAAAAATGTCACACATCTTGAATTTGGGATATCCATCCTATTTAGAGACTCCAGAATGGGCAGATTTCCTTTGATAGCTGCTACTTAGAAATTTTCTTTTTCAAACAACTCTCTACTACAGGGACACACCTTGTAAGATACATCATGCTAAAGAAAGCATCTCACATGAGATAATTCATGTGAATGTTGCACAAATGAAAATCATTGTCATCATCATCAACATTGTCCCTGCCTGTCTAAACAAATGAAGCAGTTATCAATGTAATAATAATTTGCATTCATATACTACTTTGCAACTTACAAAGTGCTTTTTTTCCTCAACCATTATTTGGCTTAAGTGTTGTGAATATTATTATTCCCATTTTATAGATGAGGAAATTGAAGATGAAAATTTTCTTTCTTTTTTTTTTTATTGAAGCTTTTTATTTGCAAAGCATATGTATGGGTATTTCTTCAACATTGACCCTTACAAAGCTTTCCGTTACAAATTTTTCCCCCCTAGTCCTCTCCCCTCCCCTAGATGGCAGGAAGTCCACTACATGTTAATTATATTAAAATACTTGAGTATTCAAATATATGTATACATATTTACACACTTAGAAGATGAAAATTTTCTTAACAGCACATAACAGCAAAGTGCTGGAGCCAAGATTCAAGAGTTAAGATTCAAAGTCAGATTTCTTCAGGTCTCCTACTTTCCCCACATACTTTATTGACTCTTCAAAATGATGGAAAAAACAGTGGACTAGAAGGCTGGGTAGCCCGACTCTGGTCTCAGTTTTGTTGCATATTAGTCGAATGACCTTGGGCAAGTCACAAGTAATTGGTCAAGTTAAATTATGAGCTCCTTGAGAACACAGACTAGCCTTCTTTTCTTTGCTTCATATCCACAATCTTTAGCACAGAAACTGGTACATAGTATGGCAGTTTATTTATTAACTAACAACTCCAAGGCTTGTATTCCTCAACTCATGAAATTAAGCAGTTTTTCCCCCTACAATTGTTAATATTATATGATGCTAAGATTTATTTATTTTTAATAGGTAAACTTTCTTGCTAAACTTCTTAACAATCTTCTCTTTTTCTTTTCTTGGCACATTTAATCCATCATCAATTGTCTGAATATGAAATAATCATTTTCTATCTTGGTTTTGCCAGGGCAGTTCAATTTGAACTTTCAAGAATTCAGTGATAACAATTTTAAAGACATGAATAATTTAGTCTTACCTCTAAAACTGGGCAACTGACCCACCAATCTATGAAAAATCTTTTAATATTTTCCTAGATGACCTAGCTTAAAGATAAAATCATCTAAGGAATAATTTTTTGGACCCTTTTACATGATTTTTGGTTCCTATTCATAAGTGAGGAATTGTCCATTTGAGACATTATTCTATATCTTTTCCTTAAAACAATAAATATTTATAACCAAGGAATTTCGTTAATTTGTTTGCTCAGTGGAGATTATTAACTATTATTAATGGGAAAGAACTGAAGTGTTTTCAGTAATGGAATGTAGTAGTCTTTTAGAAAGACTAATCTAATTGTGATGGAGATCATTTGCTAGAGGCCAGACTACCTGCTAGTATGCCATAGTTAGAGTTTAAATGAAAGGTTATGAGGACTTGACTGGTCGCTTTGGGGATAGTAGAGTAAAATAAGTTCGGAAAGCTCCTGATAAGGTTGAAACAAATTTATACAATGATAGCTTAGATATATGAGAATTTGATTTAGAGATTAAGAGAACATAAGTGATTATGTGATGGTAACACTGACCAAAATAAGGAAATCAGGAAAAGAATTTGGGGAGTGAAATGATGAATTCAATTTTAGATATATTAAATGATGTACTGTTGAGATGTGGATGAAGATGACCAGTGGACAGTTGGAAAGGTGAATCTAAAGTTTCAGAAGAATTGAACTGTGAATGTAGATTTGGAAGTCATCTGTGCAAAGGTCATGGCTAAATTTATATGAAGGAAATCATCATGAAAATTCAGAAAAAAGAAATATATCAAGTACTACTTCGGAGAATGGGCACACAACCTGAGGTCTGCTGGTAAATGTTTAACAATTATCTCCTACACACACACACACAAACACATGTGTGTGTTTATGTTTTTATGTGTATGTATACATATGTATGTGTTTATGTGTATGTATATTTACACTTTTAAGTTTAATGTACATTATTAACATTTTCTCTATTACTTTCTTAAATTTGGACAATCAACAAAACAATACATAAAACCCTAATTTGTAACTGACTTCTGAGATATAAATGCTCATACTGAAAGTTTAACAAGTGATTTTTCTCTAGAGTGTTTCAATTGATTTTAGAAGAATCAAAAAAGGTCATTGCAGGAGATTGTGATTTTTGGGAATACTGAATTAGGATTAATACTTGAGTTAAATCATGCTTCTAATATAAACTGTGTTTATCTTTCCTTGCTTAACCTTAGTTATTTCTCCTACAAAATGGTGATCTGGAATGGGTGAGATGGATGGATTAGATAATGAATAAATGTTCTTCTTGATCTAACTATCTTTGAATAGACAGACTAAGAGGTCACTGCCTACAATACCTACCAAAATACTAACATAGCTCTGCCAAGGCATAATCATAAAATTAAAATGGCTCACAAAGATAAATCATTTTTATTTTTATGAAAAAAATTAGTTCATGTTCAACCATCTTCATCCTTTGCACTGGGCATCTCCATACTGTATGGCTCAATGTTGTTTAATTCCTTGCTGAGTGGGTCATTGCTGGACTTTAGCTTCATGCACTGTGCATCAATTTCATGTAGAAACGATACTGTAGTTGCTGTCTCTGACACATTCATTGATCTGGAAGTTCCTTTTTTTAAATTCTAGAGAGCCAGGCCCCCACCATGTGCTACTAGCTGCACTTTTAGAAAAGGAAGTTTCTGATATACCTTCTGCTGGTTGAAAATAAGACATGAATGACAGTTCAGGTTGAGTGGAATTTTTTTTTTTAATCTTTTTTTTTTTAGTACTGGAAAAAAGAACACATATTCACCAAAACATTATCTCCCATTTTATAAGCTTTTTCAGAATGACTGAAACATTATTAAATTTCAGCAAATGTTTTTGTAGTATAATATACAACATAAATATATAAAATTCACTAGAGTAATTATGTGCTATAAAATAATAACTATAATATCTATCTTTATCAGAAGATATTAAAATTTCCTTTTATCTATAATGAATAAAGTTTAATCAGAATATTGTGGGATCACATTAAAATATTTGAATTAAGCCATTTAAATGTTAACATTTAACAAGTCTGTGCATTTTCTTCTCATGTGTGTGTACACATATGTGCATGTACACATGTATTCAATTCAGCAGTTTAAGTATAATAGACCTAATGCTGGATGGCATCTTAGAAACTAGCTAGTGCAATTTGCTTATTTTATAGTTTAGGAAATTTAGTTCTAGGGGATATTAAGTGACTTGTTTAAGATTATACAGTTAACAAACTCAAAGGCAATATTTGAATCTAGCTCTTCTCACTTTAGAGCAAATGTTTTCCCCATGTTATCACCCATGCTAACTTCTGTGATAATGTTGTCTCTAAACAAGGGAATTTGAAATAACAATTTTGCTTGACTCAAATAGCTAAGATAATCAAAGAGGGTAGTACATATAAATATAATCTTAGAGATTTTTAAATCTAAATTATTTTACAACTAACAAATACATTTAAAATTATTTTTCATGTAAGTAATCAATATAGTATAAAATTTGTTAAAGTAAAAGAGGAAGGAAACAAACATTTATTAAATACCTACTATGTGCCAAGTACTCTGTTATAAGAGCTTTTAAATATCATCTCATTTGATCCTCAGATGAATGCTAGAAGGCAGTTACTATTATTTTTCTCATTTTACAGCTGAGGCAAACAGCTGACTTGTCCAGAGTTATATAAATCTGAGACTGTATTTATATTAAGGTCTTCCAGAATTCAGCCTCAGTACTCTATTCATAGGCAATACTGTGATAGAAAGAGTACTGGCAACTAGGGGTGCAATAGATAGATCACCAGGGCTAGAGTCATCAACATTCATCTTCCTGAGTACAAATCTGGTCTCAGCCACTTATTGGCTGTGGGCTTCATTGCTGTCCTGCTTTAAATCAATGACTCAAAGAACTTTGAAAATACCTTTGGGGGGGGGGCGGAGCCAAGATGGCGGAGTGAAAACGTGACTCTCTGCGTCTCCTCCGATCTTCTCTCAAATCAACAATAAAATAAGCCTCTGAAATGATCTTCAAGTCAACGAATTCAGAAATACTTGGATACTGCTTGCTGATATCTCTGAAGTACTTCACATCAGGTTTGTCTAACTCGGACAGAGGGATAAAGAGTGGCATAGGCTGGAAGTGAGGGTGGGACTCAGCTCATTGTGGCAAAAACTCCAAACACCAGGAGTTTATCTGAGGCACTCGGGACACTCTGCCCGGATTGGGGGCAGGTGTTCTGGCAGACTTGCTTTGTTTAAGGAGTAATTCGGACTTAGTCCTAGCCCCCACCAACCCAGCACCTTAAATTAATTCGCCAAATTGCCCCAAGGGCAAAGAGCTTTAGCTGCCATTTTTCCAAACCTTAAAGAGATATACACATTGTCTAAAAAAAATGAAGAAGCAAAAGAGAGCTCTCACCATAGACAGCTTTTATCGAGACAGAGAAGGGCTGACCCCAGATCCTGAGGTTCCTTTAGACAAAACTTCAGAGGAAGTTATTAAGGACCATCACTGGTCCCCTTTTCAAAAGGCCTTTCTGGAAGATTGCATACAGAATCTCAAAAGAGAGCTGGAGGATAAATGGGAAAATAAACTGAAGACAGTGCAAGAAGTCCTCCAAAAGAGATACGATAAAGACACCAATTTATTGAAAAAAAAAATTAGTGAAGTGGAAAAAGAGTGCAATGAACAAATTGGCCAGTTACAAAAGAGGCTTAAAAAAGTAACTGAAGAAAACAACACTTTAAAAATAAGAATTGAACAAATGCAAATGAATGACTCAATAAGACTTCAAGAATCAGTCAAACAAAAACAAAAAAATGAAAAATTAGAAGAAAATATGAAATATCTCCTAGGAAAAACAACTGACTTGGAAAATAGATCTAGGAGAGAGTATCTAAGGATTATTGGACTTCCTGAAAGCCATGATGAAAAAAATAATCTAAACACTATCTTCCAGGAAATCCTGAAAGAAAACTGCCCTGAAATTGTAGAAGCAGATGGCAAAATCACCATTGAAAGAATTCACCGATCACCACCTGAAAGAGACCCCAAAATTAAAACCCCAAGGAATATCATGGCTAAATTTCAGGACTATAGCACCAAGGAAAAGACTCTGCTAGCAGCTAGAAAGAAACAATTCAAATACTGAGGACTGATAATTAGAATCACATAGTCTGTCAGCCTCCACATTGAAGGATCGAAGGGCCTGGAACCAGATATTCCGAAGGGCAAAGGAACTTGGATTACAGACGAGAATATCCTATCCAGCTAGAATGAGCATTACCTTCCAGGGAAGAAGATGGTCATTCAATGATATAGGTGAATTTCACCTATTTCTAATGAAAAGACCAGATCTGAACAAAAAATTCGACATCCAAACACAGAACTCAAGAGATGCATAAAAAGGTAAAAAGGAAAGGACTCTTGAGAACTTTATTTCTACTAGGGGGATACTTAAAGTTTGGGGATATAATTAACTAGATATTACTTTGATAATATGAAAAAGAGAACTAGAGGGGGAAAGGTAATACTGGGGAAAAGAGTGAAAAAGTGGTAAAATAAGCTCTAAAAAAAAGGAGGTAAAAACAAGGTAAAATCTCTTGAAGAGGCAAAGAAAACCTAATATAATTGAGAGAAAGAGGGGAGGGAGATGAGCATTGTGTAAATCTTACTCTCATCAGGTTGGGCTCTAAAAGTGTATATCAGACACTTGATTTCACATAGAAACTTGTCTGTTGCTAGAGGGAAGTGGGAGGGAAAGGAGGAAAAGTAAGGGACAAACTAATAGAAGGGAAAATAGAAGAATCAGGGGAAAGGAGTAAAAACAGGGGGAGGGGACCTAAAGGGTGGAGTATTATTTGGGGGAGGGGGTCATCAAAAGCAAAATACTGAGGAGGGGGGAAGGGAGAAAGGGGAAAGGAAAGGGGAAAACATAACTTGGGTAAATAAGATGGCAGGAAATAAAGAATTAGTTATTCTAGCTGTGAATGTGAATGGGATGAACTCTCCCAAAAAGTGGAAGCAGATATCAGACTGGATTAAAAATCAGAATCCCACAATATGTTGTCTACAAGAAACACATCTAAAACATAGTGACACATATAGGATGAAGGTAAAAGGCTGGAGCAGAAAATATTATGCTTCAGGTAAACATAAAAAAGCAGGGGTAGCAATCCTTATTTCAGATCAAGTAAAGATAGATCTAATCAAAAGAGATAAGGATGGAAACTATATTTTATTAAAGGGTACCATAGATAATGTAGCAATATCAATACTAAATATATCTGCACCAAGTGCAATAGCATCCAAATTCCTAGGGGAGAAATTAAGAGAGATGCAAGAAGAAATAGAGAGCCAAACTATACTAGTGGGGGAATCTCAACCTTACTCTCTCAGAATTAGATAAATCAAACCACAAAATAAACAAG
>JAJPUD010006625.1:75025-93720 GCA_023553655.1 Myrmecobius fasciatus | reverse complement strand
GCTGGGAAAATTGGAAACTAGTGTGGAAGAAATTAGGGCTTGACCCATACCTAACACCACATACCAAGATAAGATCTAAATGGGTTCATGACCTAGATATAAAGAGTGATTTTGTAAGAAAGTTAAAGGAACGTAATATAGTTTACCTCTCAGACCTGTGGAGATGGAATAAATTTATGTCCAAAGAAGATCTGGAACTCCTAATTGAACACCAGATGCATAATTTTGATTATATTAAGTTAAAAAGTTTCTGTACAAATAAAACTAATGCAGACAAGATTAGGAGGGAAGCATCAAATTGGGACATCATCTTTACATTTAATGGTTCTGATAAAGGCCTCATTTCTAAAATATATAGAGAATTGTCTCATATATATGAGAATTCAAGCCACTCTTCAATAGATAAGTGGTCAAGGGATATGAACAGACAATTTTCAGATGATGAAATTAAAACCACCTCCAGTCATATGAAAAGTTGCTCCAAATCACTATTGATCAGAGAAATGCAAATTAAGACAACTCTGAGGTACCACTACACACCTGTCAGATTGGCTAAAATGACACGAAAAGATAACGATGAATGTTGGAGGGGATGTGGGAAAACTGGACACTAATACATTGTTGGTGGAACTGTGAACGGATCCAATCATTCTGGAGAGCAATTTGGAGCTATACTCAACAAGCTATCAAACTGTGCATACCCTTTGACCCAGCAGTGTTTCTACTGGGCCTATATCCCAAAGAGATCTTAGAGGAGGGAAAGGGACCCACATGTGCAAGAATGTTTGTGGCAGCCCTTTTTGTAGTGGCTAGAAACTGGAAAATGAAGGGATGCCCATCAATTGGAGAGTGGCTGAATAAATTATGGTATATGAATGTTATGGAATATTATTGCTCCATAAGAAACGACCAGCAGGATGATTTCAGAGAAGCCTGGAGGGACTTGC
This sequence comes from Myrmecobius fasciatus, assembly GCA_023553655.1. Lineage (NCBI taxonomy): Eukaryota > Metazoa > Chordata > Mammalia > Dasyuromorphia > Myrmecobiidae > Myrmecobius > Myrmecobius fasciatus. Next base: position 92,773 of record JAJPUD010006625.1, on the reverse strand, counting down.
ATGAACTGATGCTGAGTGAAACGAGCAGAACTAGGAGATCATCATACACAGCAACACAACAGTACATGATGATAAATTCTGATGGACATGGTTCTCTTCAACAAAGAATTGTCTCAAACCAGTTCCAATTGTTCACTGAAGAAAACCATATACACCCAGAGAAAGGGATATGAAATATGGACCACAACGTAACATTTTCATGATCTCTAGTGATATTTGCTTGCATTGTGTTGCCTTTCTCTGATTTTCTGTTTTTTCTTGTAGATAGGAGTTTTCTTGCATAACTTGTCAAGTATTTCAACATTATTAACATGTAGTAGACTTCCTGCCATCTAGGGGAGCAGAGGGGAATGGGGGTAAAATTTGTAATGGAAAGCTTTGTAAAGATCAATGCTGGGGAACTACCCATACATATGTTATACAAACAAAAAGCTTTAATAATAAAAAAAGAAAATACCTTTCTACTTGTTTCTAACCCTCTGTAGCATATAGATTATTATTATTATTATTATTTCTTTTTTTCTTTCAAAGACCACTGTTATTCCCACAGAGTTTACCACATGTTCCACAAGTCATGTCATTAAGTAAAGGGGAGTCAACTGTTGTCCAAAAAATATTTTTTCTTATTATCAAGAGTGTTTGGATTAGTGTGACTATAGCACGTTGCTCATTTCTACTGAGAATAGCTGTCTTTAAGGAAATTTTGAAAGGTCTAGATTTCATAGCTATGAATTTATTGTGTTCAATTTAATCACAACTGATGTAGAATGAAAGGAACAAAACCAGAACAATTTATACAATAACAACACTATTGTGAAAATAAGCAACTTGGAAAGATTTAAGAACTCTAATCTGTACACCAACTAATCATAATTTCAGCGGGTTCAATATGAAACATCCCGCCCAGCTCCAGACTAAGATGTGATACAGACTGAAACTTTTTTTTTAACATGGTAAATGTGGAAATGTGTTTTGCTTGACTATACATGTTTGTAAGAGGGATTTTTTTTTCTTGTTTTCTCAGTGAGATGAAAAAGGAGGGAGATAGGAGGGAGAAATTATACATTTGAAAATGGAGTTTAATTTTAAAAATTTAATATGACCTATCAATGCCAATATTTTATCATTTAGTATTTAGTTCATCATATCTTCTTGATATAATCATACTTCTTTGTGCCACCATGCAAATGAAAACTTTGATCTCATGTAGCTTTCTTTCTATTTAGCCTGAGTAATCAAATATTTCTGAGACTAAAGTCGATTTAAAAGCCTATGCCTATAACTGAATAAAACAATTATAATACTAAGAAGTGCTTAATAAAATGCTATAGGAAATATTTGCAGTGAAATTTAATTAAAAGGAGCCAAGTGGGAAGAACCAGTTGTATTGTGGAGCAGGTGTACCCATCACATTTGTACAGCAGAAACAGCAGAGAGAGACAGAGAGCTAAAAGAAAAGGATGTTTGATATTAACTTGTTAAATAAATAATTTAAATTGAATAATCACCTAATGTAGAAAAGATTTAAATGTAATTCATTTAAGGAGAAAGAAAGAAAGAATAACTAATAAATATGAAAGAAAAGACTGGCTGTCAAGATCTTTGAATGTTTTTTCTAGTTAAAGAAGAAATTATGAAATTATAAAAAGTACAAAAACAAGCTATTTAAGAAATAATTTATAATTTTTGTCTCCTATTACCACCAAATAAAATCATATCTGAGATTTTGTGAAATATTTTTATTTAAATAGAATCTCTCCTTTTTAAGCAGGATTCCACACAAACACCCAAAAGATAAATACTTTATATATATATATATATATTTATATACGTGTGTATACATACACAATATCTACATGCATATCTACATATATGTCCATATCTACATATATGTATACACACATATATGGATAGAGAGAGAGACAGACAAACATTATTTTCTGTGATTCTAGAGTATTTTCCCCATTTTCAGGCTTAGAGGGGGAAATGATCTAAAAGCTTTAAAAAATTTCTATAGCTTGGAGATTTCTTGTAGGTTTGTAGAGTGAGAGGTTTGATAGTCTTACTATCCCACTATGCATCATGATATAGTAGAAAGAATTTGGAGATAGAAGGCATTTAGGCCATTTTCTACTCTAACTCCAGAAATGGGAATGGTTTATGAAGATTTTGTTATTTTTTTGTTGTTTTACTTTATTTGATATATCTGCAATTTTTTGAGGGGTCAGAGGATTAGATTTAGAATTGATAGGGAACTATCATATGGTTACAATTCATGTGGTCCAATCACCTAAGCATTTTACAGATGAGTAAACTAAAACCCAGACAAGTTAAACAATCTGCTCAAGGTCACACAACATAAGTAGGAGAGCTGATATTTGAACAATTATATTAGAGAAACATATAAAGATACCTTTTTTCATATATAGTTTCTTAATCCTCCCTTCAAAGGCCATAAAAATCACCCAGACCTTTAATCAAATAGCCTTAGTTACATATGATAAGTTAAGTTTCCAATGTTGAGAGTTTATAATGGGTTAATTTAGAGGAAGAGATTTATTTACATGACACAAATATTCAGTCAGAATAAAGGGTATCCTTCCAAAAATGAAGCAAGTTAAAGTTATTTTTGGAAATCCTAAACTTCCTTTTGTCTTCTTAGCTCAGGAATATAAGTTTTCAGTCTGCTTAATAATCTAATTAAGAAAAAATGGCTGTGAATTCCAAATAATGAAGATTAATAAAATGAAATGAAGAATTCTTTTTTTTTTTTTTTTTTTTGCTTTTTGCTGAGGCAATTGAGGTTAAGTGACTTGCCCAGGGTCACACAGCTAGGGAACGTTAAGTGTCTGAGACCAGATTTGAACTCAGGTCCTCCTGACTTCAAGGCTGGTGCTCTATCCACAAGAAAGAATTCTTAAAACTACTACTGAACTGCTTAAACTTGCTTTCACAAGTTGCAGGTTGGGTACTCACAGGGATGTCTACTCAACAGAAGTATTTGTTAAAATGTCAAAGAAAAGTGGTAGCTACTCATATTTTCCCCTTTCCCCCACCACACTTATTAATCTGATGTTCAATTTTCCATAAGCAACCATCAGAAGAGAAAGCTGACATAGTGGTAATGATATGTACTTGTGTAATAAAAGTATCTCTTAATAGCTTCTCTTCAGGGACTAGGAACAGGTCTTCTCTCCACAAAGTCTTTCAACAGTTTCCCTTGTGTGTAGCATCTCTACTGGTTGAGTTGCTGATCCACAGTCTGCTCTATTCCATAGTCACTTCTTTACCTCTTTTCTCTGATGTGAATGAACCTGTTTCATGAAGATAGTTCCTTTTTAGAATGACTGCCATTACTTGTACCCATGATTTTGGAGTGTGTTTCATAATCTTTGAACCTATGCACTCTCAAACTTTAGGATTTCAGGCTTGATGGAGGGAGAGAGAGTGAAAACCCTCCTCTTTCCAGATATTTTTTAAACAAAGCCCTCTCAATATTAGATTCTCTCAGAAATGAGTTCTTTTCCTAAGGCTTAGTTATTTTAAATCTTGATTGTTCAACTAGGTTTCTCTTTTGCAGCTGTCACAGAAAGGTGTTCCCAAATTCCAAATAGTCTGAGGCATATCTGTAATATGTTTAAGACCATGTTGATATTTTGTTTACATTTTGGACTTTCTTTGACTGTATCAATTGAAGTAGGAAGAAGGAACCCCTACACTCTCCCCCTCCTACATATTTAGTATTCCCAAATAAATGAACTAGAGCATGTTCCAGCAAAATTCATGTGGAATATTTTACAAATTATACAGAAATGTCCATTTTTCCACAAGGATTCAGACCTATCATAATTTGTGGGCCTGGAGATTTTACTCATATCCAAATTCATTGTTACAGTTTTAATAAGCAGACATCATTTTATAAAATTTTCATAGTCTATTGTCTATCTTTGTAATTGCAAAGGACTTCTCCAAGCCAAAAACAACAAATAAAAGAAAAGAGGAAGAATAATCAAACTTGTCTTCTCAAAGGGAACATCTGATCTCTACAGACCTCCAAGAATATACAGTATTTTCTATCATGAATTAGGGACTTGAGGTCAATTTTGTTTTGTTTTGTTTTTGTTTTGTTTTTTTGGCTTTTAAGCAGAATTAGAGCATTTTTCTCATTGTTGTATGAGTTTAGACTGACTGACTATTGGCCTAAAAACCCTGAATAGTCAATCCCAAGTGATTAATGCCAATCTGGAAGTCCCATGTCTTCAAAACTTTAAAAAATTTGTTTTTTGCTTTACCTTAGCCTGACCTAGTTATAGGTAAGTTTAGGCCTCTAGTGGGATTCCCTATGGAGATATGTCTAGGAAAATTCTCTCTCCCCTCTCTTCCTTTTCCTCTCCCTCTTTTTTTCCCTCCTCCCCACTCCCCCACCCCTCACATACACACTAGGATTAAACCTAGTCTACACAAGTGAATCTAAAGCAGAGGGTCTCCTTAGGTTGAGCATCCTGGCTGCCTTGTATAAATTCATACTTAGTATGTTCTAAATGAATTGCTAAGTAACTGTGTTCTACAGATGCCAATACATAATACTCATATTATTAATATGATACAATTATTATTAATACCTAATACAAAATTTATCTCAAAGGAACTAGCATTGACCAAGAAAACATATTCTTCCTGGGACAGGTGGAACTCCCAGGAAGACTAGGTTCAAAATTGGAATCTAATGATAGTGAGGCAAAAAGGTACCTTCTATGTGTGGCAAAGGCAACTCCTGATATTAGAGAACCTGTACGTCCTTCCTAGCGTTCTCATGCAGTTCTCTTTAGGTACAACTTCTCTGGGGTTGCTAGCTGGGTTTCTAGGGTCTATTCCTCTCTGGCTTTTTTCTTCCAAAAGAGGTCCTCAATGTTGCTTCCTCCTTTGAGAGTATCACTTTCTGTATCCATATCTCTCTGGAGTTTGTATCTTTGCTCAATCATTTGTGCCTTGAACTCTCAAAACATTGAACAACCTTGCTTCTGGACGCCACAGCATCCCGAGAGAGAAAGAGGAGAAAAAAAGTTTTATCTTCGACCCACCTGAGGAGTCACTTGCACAAGTCTTCCAGTATGGGACTGAATTCTGATTTAAAGACTTAACAATTTAAAGCTGTGATATCTAATGAGATTATTCCCTTCAAGTTTTTGAGAAAAATATTCACACATGCAAGGTTAGGGGCAGTCAAGCATCTTTACATTTAGTTCAATATCTTGTTATTACATTTTGGGCTTTCTGTAATTACATTAACTGAATTGGGGTAGCACTTCCTTCCCAGACATCTTTACACCATAACTGCCCTTGGCTGTATTTTGGACATTATCTTCCTCCCCACCCCTCTCCAAGGAACTTTGGGTTCCAGTTTCTGGAAAGTTGGGTTCTGATTTGCTTATCTTACCTATCTCCCAGCTTCTAAATCACTCCCTATCCATCTCCACATCAAGTTTCCATATCCTTCCTTTGTCCTTTTCTTTTCTGTATTCCTTTTATGTGTGGTCTTCTCCCCATTACAATGCAAAATTATTTATGGATTGTAATATCTGTGCATAACACTGTGCCTGCAATGTACTAAGCACTTAAATTCTTCATTTATAGCTATGTAGCTAGGTGCACAGTAGATAGGGGGTCTAAAGTCAGGAAGAACTGAATTCAAACCTGGCCTCAGAACTCGCTAGCTGTGTGTTCCTAGGCAAGTCACGTAAACCCTATTTTCCTCAGTTCCTCAACCATAAAATGAGTTGAAGAAGGAAATAGCAAATCATTCTAGTACCTTTGCCAAGTAAATCCCAAATGATGTTATAGTGAGTTGGACACAACTGAAACAACTCAATAACTACGCAAAATCTATTTATAAAATAAGGGAAATTAGATTTCATCTCAGAATTTCCTATCCAATTTTTCAAGAAAAAAATTTGCTATTTTAAAATTTTAATAAAAGTATTCTAGATATTTTTATAGGAGAAAAAAGCTTGGTTAAGGTCTTTGGTATGCACATAAACAAAGAAATAGAGCTTTAACAAAGTAAAGCAAATTTGAATTGTGAATGAACAAGTATGAACTCAAAGTATCTTCAGTTTGCTGCCTGCCAGGATCATTCATTTTCACATAAAGAGGGTATAACTAAATATCTCTACTTGTAAGTAGAACATTAAAGAAACAATAACTAATTTACAAATACCTGAGTCCCTGGAAATAAAGGAATGTTTCCATTGGTAAATAAAAGAAATAAATAAGGGACAAAGGAAGATAGAAGAGAGGAATTAATTGAATGTAATTATGGATGTTTGAAGAGGAAAGAAGTAGGTCAAAGGCAGTGCAAAGGACAACCCATAATGATTCTCCTATGATTGAAGAAAGAGTAAACAGATGAATAATTTTGATCTTATATTAGTCATGGTAAAAACTTTGGAACTGTGTTAAATGCTGCATATGTGCCTATATGTGTAAGATTAGTACTCATACTTGAAATAAATTGTACCAAGTCCAGAGCTGATAAAAAGAATTGTTATAGATGGTTTTCTTTATATCACAAGTTAGCTGAAAAAAGATACATAAACTTTTTGAATCTATGATAAAGTATTAAGAGAATTGCTCATGTCTGAGGTAGTTACATCCAGAGTTATCAAAACTTACCTCTTCTGCACTTGGAAGAAAGTGAAACAACTAATACACATGAAGATTAAGAAAAAGATGAGTGTCAACAATTATATACCCAGCATTAATTTTATCTTTATATTTTCTCTATGTAGTGGTTCGGTAACAGCCTCATCAAGGATGTCAGAGACTTAGAGACAATAAAAAGAAATTAAACAAAAGTAATTAGTTTTGTCAATTACTTTTAAATGGTCACATTGAAAGAGAAAAATTTTAAAAATATCCAGAAAAAGAAACCGCTCAGGTCTGAACAAAAACTTTTACAATGGACTTACCAGTCTATAGTGAACAACAACAAAGGCTGGTTAGAGCACCGTAATATTAGAAGCCTATGTTATACTATAAGCATAAAAAATATTTACTAAAACACTGGTTAACATACATAATTGGGCTAGTCCAAAAGAGAGAAGGAAGAAAGCTTTTTTTTTTTTAGGGAATTTTTTTTAACTGCAAAAATTTTGATTAATTTGTACTCAAGAATTTTTCACCATTTATCTCTGTGAGTTCCCCAATGTTAGACACAATAAAATTGCTAACTTTCTACTTAACACTTGTGTGTTTTTGGACAAATCACCTAATTTTTATGGACTTCAGTTCATATATTCACACATATTTCATATTCAAAATTATATTTTTAGGTTACTTAAGTCACTCACTGCAGGTTACTTCTAAATCTAAATCCTAAAACTTTATTTCTATATTCCATAGTAAATTGTAAGTTTCTTGAGATTAGGGATTGAGGTTTTTTTGATCCTTTCATGTCCAATGTCTAGCACAGTTCTTGGACATAAACAGCACTTTAATAAAAATTTCCTGAATTTAACTGTATTAAAAGAATAGCAAAACTAGTATGTTTTAAGACTGGATTATTTTACTGATTATGTTTTTAAAATGTTTCTCAATGACAAAGCTAAGATTTTTTCAAGGTTTTTGTTTTGTTTTGTTTTGTTTGCACAAATCTATTTTAATGGAAATATGCTAATCCAATTCTAAGCTTATTTTTTTCTCTTTGAAAATAATTGATTTAAAGAAATTAAGCATTATTTGATTGGACGTCCAGCTCAAAATAAAAAGCCAAGGAGATTTAAATTGGGTATCTTCTAGGTTCATTTGACTTAACAGTTTGGAGAGCACTTAAGATTGCTTAATTCATCCTTTTTTTTCCTTATAAAAGATGGGTCTCTAAGTAAGGAAGCTGGTAAGAATATGTTGGAGAATAAAGGCAATGTAAAAACAAAAGATATCAATTAAGTTTTTTAAAAGAAAAAAATTATCTAGCTCCACTCCTTATTTTAGAGCTAGATATAGAAAGGTAAAGCTCACACGGAAAAGAAAGGCATGGAGTCAAGATTTGAATCATTGTCCTCTGCTAAGAAATCTAATCTAAGTTAATCATAAAGTCTGCCTCCTAGGTCTTGTTAATTAGGAAACAAGGAATAACCTGTGCCTCTTTCCCTATGTTCTGATATTTAAAAATAGCACACTTTTAAAGAACATAGTCTAGAAACCAAGAGGGAAAAGTGCACATATTCATGTCTTTAAAGTCCTATCCTGACTCAAAAAATATTTGTTTTAGAAATAACAAAATAAATCACACTAAATATAGGTTATCCTAACTGTATTCTTTTCTGAAAAAAAAATGTTGCCCATTAGTTACTGCTTTCTTTACAAAGCAAGTTTTTGACTAAAAGTATTTGTAGCAATTTATGGTGAATTAATGGTAACCGACTTGGCACTAACAAAATCTAACAGAATTATAAGCAGTTTCTTAGATATTTTATTTTTCAAGTTTTATTTGCTATCTTACATCTAAACAATATTCTCTAATCTTAAATTTTATATACCTTGTTGGTCCACAGAGAGAATTAAACATATGGATGTTAGTACATATGGATGTTAGTATTTTGAAGAATTCTGAATCCAAAGCTATATTTAAATTATATTTAAAATTTTATTACCATTCTTAAAAAGTACTCTGTTGTTTCAGTTTTCTCTTCTCCCCTTTTCCCTTTATCCTTCCCCTTTCCTTCTTCCTCTTTCCACTTCTCCCATCTTCTCTTTCTCTCTCTCTCTCTCTCTCTCTCTCTCTCTTCCCCTCTCTTTTCCCTTTCTCTTATCTCTCTCCTTTTGTCTCTCTCTCCCCTCTCGCCCTCTCCCTCTTTTCCCCCCCTCTTTCGCTTCCTCTCTGTTATTTTGTTTAAAATTCGATGACATCTGGGTAAAATGACTCCCAGAATAATTTTTATATGAACTTAACTTTTGTATTCAATTTCCTACTTTTCCATATATTCAATTGACTAGCAAAGCATGCTCAAATTTCTCCAAACAGCTCTACATAGCTATCTTAAAGTATAAGTCTAACCGTTTTACTCTTCTGCTCAGAAATCTAGTCACTACTTATTGTAGTTATTGTCTTCTGGGTAAAAGACAAATTCCTAGGTTTGATATTCAAATAATATTCTAGGTTTGATAATCTGGCTCTGGCCACACCTTTCCAGACTATTCTTTCAAACAATATTTCCAGCCAAACTAGCCAAATTGGCCTACTTGGCTATTCCTTATATGAGGCATTTGGTCTCAATCTGTCTTATTGCCTGTAAACTCCCTTCTCATCTTATTTCTTAGAATCTTTAACTTCCTTCAAAATGGCTAAAACACCATGAAACCTTCCTGACTTTGCAGATGCTAGATGTCTTCTGAAATTTTACTTTTTATATAATTTGCATTTATAGAATAATCATTGTTTACCTCCATACTATGTATGCTCCTGGGAATCACAGTTTCATTTTTTTTTTTTTTTTGGTGTCTCGCACCTAACAGTAGAGCCTTTAGCTAAAAATACTTGCTTCGTAAAGAAAGCACTAACTAATGGGCAACATTTCCCCAGAAAACAATATAGAAAACAACAAAACAATATTTTACTGAGATTTATCTTGTTATTTCTAAAACAAATATTTTCTGAGTCAGAATAGACTTTAGAGACATGACTACATGTACTCCCTCCCTCCTTGGTTTCTAGATTATATTCTTTAACAGTAAACTAATTTTTAATGGATTGCAACCCATTCAATTGATAATCTATAGCATATTTATTAAATTATAAAATTGAAAGAATTAAGTAAATTATAGAGAATATTAAAGTGAATATAACAGAACTTATACTATGATGTTGTTTCTCGTCAAATAAATACTTTATGGGGATAGTAATAATAATAATAAAAGTGAATATATATATATATATATAATTCTATATAATGCTTACTATGTGTCAGGCATTGTGTTTTTATAACGATTATCTCATTTAATTTTTGTGATAGTCCTGAGAAGTACATGCTGTTATTATTCTCATTTTACAATTGAGGAAACTGAAGCATACTGGTTAAGATATGAATCACAGAACTAGAAAATTCATATGCCCAGTAGATATTTGTATAGAAATGCCTTCTACAACATTCCCAATAAGTGATTAACCAATCTTCTCCTGGAGATCCCTAATTCCAAGAAAACTCACTGTCTCCTGAAGATAGTTTTTTAAAAATTTTAGATAGTTTGAATTTTTATCAAAATTTCTCTTATATTGAACCTAAAAATATACCTCTTTGAAACTTGTTTTATCTAATACTTTCCTCTGAGCTCAAGTAGAAATTCTGTCTCCTTTTCCACATAACAGCCTCTCATGTTCTCCTCCTACCCTACACCAAGTCTTTGTCTTATTCAGCCTAAATCTTTGTTGTTGTTTCCTCAGCTTGTATGGCATGGCCTTGAGGGCCTTCATCTTCCTGGATACCATCTTTAAGTGATTCTCCAGTTTATCAATGCCTTTCATTTTTTTATTAAAGTTTTTTATTTTTCAAAAAATATGCATAGACAATTCTTTAACATTAGCCCTTGTAAAACCTTGTGTTCCAATTTTCCCTGCCTTCCCCCACACCCTCCCCTAGATGGCAAGTAGTCTAATATATGTTAAACATGATAGAAATATATGTTAAATAATGGCTTTCTTTTTTTTTTAATGTGGCACCTAGCACTGAACCCAGTGTTCCATATATGATCTAAGCAAGTAGAATTATTCAAGAACAAAGGTTGAACAACAAGGCTTCTAGATACTACACAGATTTATAAATATTTCTGTATAGACCTGTCTTTAAAAACTATTTCACTGATCAACTTTATGCTAAGACAGATGTCTTGACATTGTTCTCCCTCATTTCTCTTTTGTATCTAATTTCTTCCTAGTGCTTCTCAGCTAAATTCTTTCCACCATTTTTTTCTCCTTCTAGTTCCTGTATTTTTTTTATATAAATATCTTAATCTGTACTTTTTCTCTACTACTTCTCCTTTCTTCTGTACTTTTTTAAGTACAGAATCCAGAGCTATATTCTATTCAGGTGATCTACCCCACCAGAAACCTGGCATACTCTGTATAATAATGTTACGTAAAATAACAAGCATGCAAAACATCAAAACAAGCGCGTGATCACATAATCATTTACTTATAAATTCTTCTTGAATAAGTTTGTTCTTACTTGGAATTGATGACTCATTTTTATCATTAAATGCTGTCTCAGCCTTTTCCATTTCCTTACTTTTTGGTTTCGTGGGCATTTTCTTTGGCTCTGTCAAATTAATTAATACATGGTTGCAAATTAAAGTTATCAAAGTATCATCTTCCTTTTTCATTTTTATATGAATATGCATGTATATTATATATGTATATATCTATTGATCTATTTATATCTTTTTTCTCCTCATTCCTTACATAAAAGGTTCATGGACTGAACACATTGGAAAGAAACATTGTCCCCCTAAAATGGAATTTAAAAAGATCTTAAGATATTGTCTTAGGTATACTTCTTCTAGCAAAATGTGATTTTTTTTCTTCAGTAAGTAATGTGTGACTATTTTATATAATGTTTTACAATTTTATCTTTTCCTTTGATTCATGGGAATACTAACACAATAATAAACAATAATAACAGTCCTCTGGGCTCATGGAATTAGTAGAATTTATAGAAATGCCAATTTTTATGAGCTAAAAATTATTTTTGTTGGCTTATTTTTAAGAGAAGTATGTCAATTTTCATGGTATATGTTTACCCTCATTTAAGTTTTTCCAGGATTGGCTCCTTTCAAGATCACAATTTCTTTCTTCTATTAAAAATATAATGAGTTAATATAGTCAAAAGACTTGGTTCCATTAAATTTCTGGTAGAAAGAGAAAAAAGCATATTATTCACATTTTAGGAGAGTGAATATATTCAAATTTTAGAAATATTTTTATTAGTTTAATTTGTGTTAACTGAAGAAAATCTGATTTTAGATCGAGGTAGATCCTTTGACTTTATTGAGTCCCAGAGGCAGAAATAGATTGTATAATTTGTGGTCTAATGGTTATTTACAAAAAAAAAAATTCTTGGCAGAAAACTTATTTAGGACTCTTGATTCTACCAAAATACCTCAAGAAATGCTAACAATTGTTCATTCTTTGGTAGCTGAAAATAACAGTTGATTTGGAATCAGAAAATGTAGGTTCAAATCCCACCTCTCCTACTTATGTGAATCTGAGCAAGTTATTTAACCTTTCTGGAGGCCTTGGCTTTTTTGAATCTGTAATATTAAAGTTTCCTTGAAGGTCTAAATTCTATGGTCCTATAATTATAAATAAGGATAAGATTATTCTACAAAAAGAATCCCTATCTCTATCTGGAAGATTCTCTTTTTTAATGTCCAATTTGGGTGTTACCTCAATGAAAATGTATTGCAATGGAAAAATGACTGGCTCTGGAGTCAAACAATTTAGAATCAAATTCCCACCTCTGACACTACACACGTGACTTTGGGTGAATCACTTAACCTGTCTGGACCTTAGTTTCTCCATTTACAAAATGAGAGGCTTGGTTTGTTTAACTTAAGAGTTCTCTTCCAGGTCTTCTATACTCTCAATTAAAAGTGATCTTTCCCTCTGAAATCATTCAATGGCAACAAAAATGGAAAGACTTTAGGATCACCTAGTCAGAAGGTGTTAGAGATGAGACTTGAACCAGACTTTCTTGACTAAAAGGCCAGACTTCTCTTCATCATAATATCTTCCCTATTTAGATTATTACTTATTTGAGGTCCAGGATTACTGCATTTCATTTATTATCAACATTGAGTACAAAACCTTATAGAAAGTAGGAACTTAGTAAATGTTGGTTGAACTGAATGGAAATGAACTGATGAAACTTAATATGTTATTCCTATTATACACAGAGAAACCAAAAAATAGGAATGCCCTTTCAAGCAAATTAGACAGTGAACTGAACTCTTAATTCCACCCTAAGAATTGTAGTAATAAGAAACTCTCCAAGCATCCTATTAAAGTGCACTTTATGATTTTGTTCATTATATATGGGATTTAAATTGTTTAAAACCTATTTTCTTGTTTTAAAAACTTTATTGTGATTTTTCATCTCATTATTATGGAGGTAGTTTTACATACCTTCATTAAGTATATCTGGATATGTGAAGACAGGAGGTTCTTTTGGTCCCAAATCATTATCTAGGAAGAGGAGTTGAAGTTTATTTTTATCTAAAATTACTAAGAATCTAGGACAACAATTTTTTCTGGCTCACAAGTAGAATAATGCAAAGGAATCATCATTGTCATCATTGTGGCTTGCATTTATATAGTACTTCCAGTTTTACAGTGTCTTACATATATTATCTTCATTTGATCTCTGAAGACGAAGAGAGAATGAAAGACAGAAATATTGAGCTTTTCCTAAGACAACTGGACAAGAAATCAAAATGAAAGGGAAAAAAAAAAGGCCTTTGTCTTGATATAAACTTGTTCGATTTATTCCAAAGGGTAATAACAGTAAGTTGTTCTTAATTATGGTGAAATCTCAAGATCACATGATAGCCACATTCATGTGTATTTTGTATATGTGAAAAAGAAACTGCCTAAGATGGAATCAACTGCAAGAAGTGATGAGGACAAGAGGAAGGGTTGGAGGACATGCATGGGTGGATGGAAAGGTGAAATGGAAGTTAGACTAGATATTCCCCAGTGTGGCCACCAGGTGTCTCCATAAACAAAGAACAATTCTAGGAATTGTCCAGAGTCAGGAAAGCATAGGGTAGAACAGCAATCAGCAGTTATGTTCATATGGAACATTCAAAAATCATGCATTCATAACTTAAGTAATACAATTTTAGGTATTCATACACAGAGACAAAGTGTTGGGCTATGAGGCAAGAATTTTATAGATGTGCCTTACTCCGTATGGCTCTGTCTGAATGCGAAATTAATACTAACAAAAACTAGAGTGACATTGTTTATTCCCTCCAGGAGTTTTCTACCTCATTTACTTTTGTCTAAAGTACTCCTGAATAGTGTAGTTGTTGGAGGAGCTTTAAATACACTGTGATCACCCATACAATAATCTTGTTAACAGAAAAGGATAACATTCATTTTGAGCATTGATTTAGAATAAGATTTGTTGTCCCACTAGCTAAAGTCCCTCATAAAAATGAGTGACATACTACATCACTCCTATACTTTATTTGGGGGGAAGGTGTCTAGATTATCTGATCCTATCTCATTTCCCTGAGTCTCTAGGACTGTACTATGGGAATTCCATATCTAGAACTTTATTTTGTTATTCCTGGGAATGTAAGGACAAAATATGCAGAAGTAATCAATCATCATTACTTTAGAGTAGGAATTTTTTGTTTTGTCTTGTCTGAATCAACAAAATATCATATTATGTGGCAAGAATTCCATGTAGTCTGGCAATTAACTGGGTACAATGTGAGAGTTGAGTCAATGGTACAAAAGCATGGAGTGCTTAAACAATGTTGAGAATTCCAGAGGTCCCCTCAAAACTCTTTCTCTCTAAATCTGGCATTCTGGCATCTATAGATCCCTTCAACATTCATAGATTGATTTTAGTGGGTTTATGAAGTTGGAACTTTTAATATTTTTATAATTCTATTTCAAATAATTTCAAAATAATTGGTTAGTTCCAGGTGATCGTATATATTTGTTATAAATTTAAAATATTCTGAGAAAGGGTTCATGTTTCACTAGATTACTGAAACACACACACACACACACACACACACACACAGACACAGACACAGACCACCACCACCACCATCACCACTACCACCACAAGATTAGAAATTCCAGTTCAGAGAGAATCTGAGTTTTCCAAGCTGTTCAAGTTTCAATTTCCTACTCCTTAAACTCCAAATGCCATTTTCAGTATATTTTATATATTGTAATGAGCTTCCCAATGTTGAACTTCTTCCTCAAATGATTCCTCTATGAGATATTCCTACCTCTCTTTCTGAAGTTTGAAACTGCTTCAAGTGCTGTAAGAAAAACTAGTTAGAAAAGTGAATTGAATTACTCATTCTTGCCTTTTCAGAGTACTTCAACTTATTCAGAATCACATCAAGAAATCCTCACTTATGTTTATTAACTTACAATCACATACTTCAGAATATTCTGTTTCTTCTTCAAGTGTTTCAATCAAAAGCTTCTTTACTATAAAGTGAAATACACATAAATGTTTGTGGATAGCTGGGTCTTTTCAAAATTTCTAAAGTCACCTGTTGATAGTATTGCTGATCCTTGTGGAATAGTTGTGCTTGATGGGAAAGCAAAAGGTAGAAAATAAAGTTTAAAAAAAGAAAGTGGGAAAAGTAAAAAAAAATGGGAGATCTATCACATTCCCTTTGTAAATATCTAATCATTGACAAATTCTAGCCTACAGAACATTTTCCTCATAATAGCTCTGTGTCTTGAAACAGAGAGACACATTCAGTGATACACAATATTAGTTCTTTCATCTCTGAAATTCATCAGTACCATGGACCACTGAGTTCTGAGTGTGTGGAGGGAATATTTTACACCAGAGAGTGAAGATGGCCTGAAGGTCCACTGTGATTGCTCTGACTTGGGAAACTATCAGTCAGTCTACCATAGGAGTCTGTTCTTCTTTACAGGAAAATCATTTGAATTTGTTTAGAATCAATAAAAAGAAAAAACATGTTATTTTGGCCCTGCTTCAAACCTTTTTCTTCTCTTCACTTTAGAGCCTTTACTGATACCTTGTCCTATGCTTTTTAATATTAGGGAGCTCAAATTTTGAAATAGTGATTTTTAAGACTTACAATAATCTTGAAGGCTCTGCATACTGTCTCTTAAGATTTCATAGCTTTCAGTAGAAAAATTCAAAGTTTTTTCAGTCATCACTAAAAATTAAAAATTCTTCAGAAATTAGTTAAGTTCTCATTTTTGACAAATTACATTTCCAAGGCATGTTCAGTGATATCTACATAGAGTTTTAAGGTTAGCAAATTATTCTACATACTCTTATTAAATGACTTATTAAAAGCCTCACATAGTCTTAGATTGCATACATAACAATAGAGCAACTAGGTGGCACAGTGATTAGAGTACCAGGTCTGGAGTTAGGATGATTCTTCTTCATGAGTTCAAATGTGGCCTCACATTTACTAGCTGTGTGACTTTGCACAAGTCACTTAACTCTATTTGCCTCAATTTGCTCATCTGTAAAATTTTCTGGAAAAGGAAATGGCAAATCACTCCAGTGTCTTTGCCAAGAAAACTCCAGATAGGTTCATGAAGAGTTGGAAATAATTGAAATGACTGAATAACAAAAATAAAATGAATTTAAATAGACACACCTTGACTATAAACATTGTTTGCATATATAAACATTGTTTGCATATATAAACATTTTAATCTGGTTCAGAGCATCTCTGAATCTTTTGCTGGACTTTCCTCATGGTTAGTTTATGACAAATCTTTTCTCATCTGATAATAAGCCTCTCATTAAGAAAGATTTACACCAGAATTGGAATAATTATCATATGCTTGATTTATTTATCCTATTCAAAATGAATATACTTAGACACAATCTATGACGTCAATCACATGACCCATCCCTCAAGGCATCTCCAAATAGAATAAGATATATTGAGAAATATTTAATAAAATAAGTAAAAATACAATGAAACATATTAATAATTTGTTTTCCATGTCAATGTGAACCTTACAGAGATCTTTATGTTCAATTTACTGCTTCCATTTCTGTTTGAGTTTGACACCCTGATCATTTGAATTGTACAGCTTATAAATATTAAATTGAAATAGGTTGGTGTAGAAAAAAATCATTGAACTAGGAGTCTGAAAAATTCATTTCAAATCTTAATTTCATCATTTACAAGCAGTCTGACTTTGGGTAGATTATTTAACCTTTCTTACCTCATAGAACTGTTGTGAGATTCAACTGAAGAAATGTATGTGAAAGCACCATAGAAATTTTACCATATTTCCAGCATTTTTTTCCCCAAGGTACTTCCCCTTAACTTATTAGCTCATAAAAAATTGTAAAAGTCTCAATGGAATTTTATTGAAACTTCATATTGTAAAAAAAATTTCTGCCTTTTTTTTCCACAAAACATTTTATGTAATCTTTATAAAATTGTATAGTTGATCCGTTCCCATCTATTATTACCAAGTTAGTCCTTGATATACTTATTGATTATTCTCATACAATTTTACATATATTGAAAAGTAAGCATTCAAATTCGTACTTGGTGTTATTTTTGTTGCAGAAAAAAGATTTAATTTTGCATCTTTTCCTACATTTATTTCTCTCTTTTTGATGTTAATATCTTGTTAAAAATAGGCCAGATTGGTAATTTCACATTTTTCTAATTTTTATTTTATTTTATCTTCTAACTTTGTATGAATTCTAATCTTTTCTCTAACAAATTACTTGTCTGACTACAGAGAGATAGCTGATTCATAAATGACTTCCATATGAGTGATACATCATTTCATTCCTGTTAATAAATATAAGCAATCTAATTTTTATTAATGTGCAATAAATACTCATTTCTAGCATCTTCACTTTTTCCTTGCTTATATTTCAGTATGTCATTTTCATAATCTGCAAGAAATTCTTTTGAACTATGTTTGCAGCATACATACACAAATATACATCCACACATAATACATATTCACACATTCAC